>CAEGAF010180724.1:0-72500 GCA_903067075.1 Micropoecilia bifurca | reverse complement strand
CTGCGTTTGCAGAGTTCAGTAAAGAACATAGTTGATGCGTCTTCACAGTGTAATGAGGCTGAGTTGTGTGTTCTGGTTTTTTCTCCTATGCAGAAGAATATAATCAGTTTTGTGGGAGGTTTGATGTGCTAAAATGACTTATGGAGGTCCATACTTTTACACAACCAAATTTTCCTCAGATTTCCTTTCAAAGTGATTAATAGACAATATATGGGTAGACGGCTGAGTAGACCCAGACAGGAAGTAAAGTCCAGAATTTCAACTATTTTCCTGAATCTGTTTCCTTTTTGTCGACTTTTCCATATTGGAAGTGTGTTCAGCTTTGGACGTCCACAAATCATATAACTGTTGACAATTAAAGAGTCATCACATACATAAAAGTGCAAGTTGAGCACAAAGAGCAGGAAGATGAGCCACAGTTTGATCCTCAAACATCAATTTGATTTAAACATTCTTGACGTTAAATATTGTCATAACTCTGCATCATTGGTACAAATGACCAAGTGACCCAACCGCTAGCTGGTGGAGGGGCTGATTATTAACAAGAAATATGTTAATACAATGCAACATATGCTCTGCTTTTAATGCTACTGATGCTGCTCTCAGTGACAAAGGGGCTTTGACCTTTGGTCCTAAACTGTGGGACTATTTACTCACTCAGTTGTTCACAAAGCAGTGAAAATAGGTGAAAATTTGCACAAAAATAAAACAAACTTGAAAGTTTATTCGATTGAACATTATGTCCTTGCAGTGAATTTAATAAAATGTACCTTAGGTTGAACAGGATGTAGGGATCTAAATAAAAGAAACAGGGAAATTAGGAAGTCGCCTTATAAACATAAAAGTTTTCCTCAGGTTTCTAACCATAAATCTTTTATTTTTTATTGAGATATTATCTGACACAGGATCACACCATTACTGTATGAGTGGAATGTGTGATATATTTATTATCCTCCCACACAAAGATCTAAAAAGTGTGGCATGGATAGGACAGTCATAACTCTGCTGCTCCTAAATAAAATTCAGGTGACGTGCGGCATTAGTTCGGACGCAACATAACGTGAATATTAAGTTCAGATTTGGCCTCATCTTAAGCACCTTCTTCAAAAGTTTCACTAGCAAAAAAAACGAAAGAAAACAAAGTTGATTGAGTTCAACAACAACAACTAACAAAAAGGGAAAAGTTCAGTGAACAGCGCTGCAGTTATTGGGGGTAAATGTCCGGAGCGGCTCTGAACCAATCACAGCTCACAGCTGTCCGGCTCTGAACCAATCACAGCTCACAGCTGTCCGCAGAGAGACGCGCTGACAGCAGAGCGGAGCGGAGCTCCAGGGTCTTTGTTCCGGCGGCCTCCTGCCGCTTGTCTCTCACTCCATAGCTTAGAGAAAAACCCTCTTAGCGCCAATAATAGAGGCTGACCAACGAGCTCACAGAGGCCAGACAACTTAAGACCATTCAGTCACTAATTAACTAATTGAAGCGGGTCTCTAAATGAGGAGGCTCGTGCAACCTGTGCTTAAAACGAGGCGGAAAATCAAGCGTACGGTGTAGAAAACGACGCGGGCCGCCCCAAATTTGTCAATTGCTCTCTTATCCCTGAGCCTATAAAGAGCTGATTTATAGTCGGCTTTTATTTTTCGATTTCTCCCTTAACTAGTTAGATGGTGAGGCGACCCTCCCCCCCCCTTCAAACCCCCACCAGGTCAATCCCATGAAGTTGTAAAGTGAGACGTAACCCACATTCACGAGGCCCCCTGAGTTCAGGAAGACCGGGAGAGGAGGTAGAGAAAAACAGAGCGGGACAGATTCAGTGGGAAGAAATAGACTCCATTTTTTGGGTAAGTCCTCCCCTCCAGCTGTCACCCCACTCTCCATCCCATGGGGGGTTGCCAAGGTGACAGGAGGCCACATGTCTTGGGGGCGTCGTTTTTGGTCAAAGGACCCCATTGTTCTGGTGTTAAGCCGTCTTCACGATGCCCGTCTGCCAGGGAGAGGGGGCTTCACACTGCTTACACACACACACACACACACACACACACACACGTGCGCGCGCACTCCCTCTCCCGCGCTCTCAGACCGACAACATACACCCACTTGTACGAGACTCAACACTAGAAAAGCTCCGTTAAATTTCAAAGTTATAAATGACTGAAACTCGGGTCTACAGACTATCGACCTCGAAGTTCGCCTCCCGTCGTCGGTTCCTTTTGCCGCACGTCTTTCTCCTCCTCTTGTCGGATTACTGTAAGATAAAGGCCAAGAAACAAATGGGGAAGATTCAAACACGAGGCCAACAAATGTTAAAGCTTTTTATATAAGTGAAAACGTTATTCCGCATCAATTTGACATAAATTCAGCACCTTAGACGTCTTTGGCGCATTTTTAAGTTGGGGGTGCAACTCATCAAAATATCCACAAGATGGCAGTGTTGCTACATTGCATCCACACACCATACATTGCAGCTCATTATTGTGTCCATCCGTCTTCCAATAGGGGTACAGAAGGGACGCGCACAGACACACACACACTTTGCGGAGCCAGAAACCTCCAGCGTCCTTCAGCCAAGTGACTGACTTGATGTAAAGGGAGGTAGTCAATTACCCAATGATGGATAGATTACAGTCATGCATCATTCGGGAGGATGGGGGGGAAGCCAATTTCCCGATGTGAACTGAATTTGAAACTCAATTTGTTACTGCTCCCTCTGTTCTTCTCAGATAGATGGATCGGGAGAGCGGCGAGAGGCTGATTTGAATCTATAACTGGCGGACGGTCGGCGAGGTTACGGGTCAATACGTCTCCAGTCGTTTGGCCAGTTTCAAATTGGAAATCTGAACAGTCATTTACGCAGCAGTTTGTTCGGCTAAAGAGGAAGAGGTCTGAGGCTGTAAGTGAGAGGAAAAACTACTTTACTGGAACTGGATGTGAACACAGATGGAGAGAGAAGCAGCTGGACACTGTTACATATGGACACTTTCTGGTTCAAGAACAAAAGATGATAAAAAAAAAAACAGTTTCACATTTGAGCACTATATACAGTTTAAAAAAAATAAAATCACATTTCCCACATATTAGCAGTAAAGCCATCTTTATTTGTCCACATAGTCGGTATTGACAAGAAGATGCTTGATCCAGTGACTTCAGAGGGGGACAGAGGGGGGCTGAAGATGCACTGTGATTACCAGCTGAGTGGGTGATATTGATCAGGAGGCGGTCAGCAGAGATCATTGGGCTCTTAGTGTATTGACCGACTTCGTTACTCGAGGGAAACTGAACTCAGATCAAATAATTCACAAGGAACAAAACTGTCAGGGCTTTCCAACTAATGTACAGCAATCAGTCCCCTTAGACAAATCGACTCGATTCAAGACAAACGGCTTGGAGTCAGAAATTATAACTTCTCTGGTGTCAGTTGGCTCGATGAGGAGTCCTGCGCCTCCTCGGGGAGAGCCGGTTGGACGGGCAGCGTTGCGCTGAGCCGTTGGTGGCGGGTCCTTCTGCGAGTCTCTTTAATTGACTCGGGGGAGGTGTGAGACACCCAGGCGAGTCCAGTGGTGACGTGTTCGGAGTTCACCTGGTTCCTCAGACTGCGGCGTACCGAGCGCTGCCGTCTGGTGGCGACAGGTTTGAACACGTCCTCAAAATTAAAATGAGCCTGCCAAGGGGCGAGGTTCACAATGGGTCCCCCTTCCTCCTCCTGATTCCCCTTGACCATGCAGTCGGGTTGGTGCTCCCCTGCCTGATGTGGTTCCAGCAGGGCTGAGCTCCTTCTGCCTTGTTTAGCTTGTTCCTTTGCTGGTTCTGCTTTGCTGAAGTCTTCACCTAAAGGAGCGTAGCTGGAAGTTGGCGTCAACGTACTTGCGTCGTATTCCGATTTGCCTGAGTCGGTGTGGAGAATATCAGCAGAGGGCTCCTCAGGGTCGGCTTCACGCTGCTCAGTCTTGGTGATCGTCGACAGAGTTCCCCGTGAAACGTCAACTTCTAATTGCTGCTCTATGATTTCCTCCCGAAGCACCTCGCAGTCAGCAACACTGACCTTTCTCTTCTTCCGTCCTCTCTTGGCTGTAATCCTTGGCTGCCTGCTATTCCTCTCTGGTCTACAGCTAGCAAGGTTGACAGATTTAATGGAAAAGTTTCCCTCTGAGAAATCCTCTCTATGTAGGATAACATTTGGCATTTGAAGGCTGATGACATATCCTTGATACGTGGCTGTTTAGAGGAACAAAAGAGGGAAAATCTTAGCACTTCGTTTCACTTCTAACCTTTTCTGCAAAGAACCACAAAGACTTCTGGGACTGAACCAAAAATACACAAACACAATCAGTAACTGCAGCTAAAGAATACAGCACATTTTACCTGTGGGGCTCTCAAGGGTCTGCTGTCCGGCTGAAGTCCGCCGGATGAAGGACAGCCTCTCTGTGATGGGGCTCAGGTTAGGGTTCTTGGAGGCGTACTCTCGTGAGCCGTACAGAGAGTAATCTACATCCTTATTCCAGCGTTGGGCGGCTGAGGAGGCCACCTGTACAACAATGTTAGGAAGCAACAAAAAGGTTAATTCAGCAGTTTGGTCAATATAAACTTGTGTTGTGAAATTTACACCTCTAAGCTCTTTTTCTAACTGTTTTCTTGGTCATGTGTTGGTATTGATGGTGTACTTGCATATTAGTGTTGTTAGTGGACACCAGTATCAGGCTCTCTACACTGCCACCTACTGACAAACTAATGTAAGTTAAAATAAATAAATTCTACCCATTCAGCCAGAAATAACACATATTTGAGGTACTTCTAATGGCAGAATTGGGTCACAATGTTGTGTCTGCATGTTGGTTTTTTATTCCTTAGCTTCACTGAATAATTGTTGTAGAATAAGTAATTTGTCAATACAACAAAGTTTCTCATGCATGAAAAAGCTAGATCAATTCAACATTATAAGTAGAGGCAAAGAGATCACTTAAATAAACTTAAACAAGAACTTATTTTACACATTTATGTTGATTTTAGGAGGACAATGAATATCAGAATCCAACTCTATGTATAAACGACTTAAGATTATTAACCATTTTCCAACAGCATAAGCTGAATGAACAGATATTTCATTGAATATTATCCATTCATTTAAGCAATTTTAGGCCAGGATTTGGAACCAAAGCTTTAAGTTGGAAATGTTCACTGACATCTCACTTTATTTTCTGTATCGCTACAGAAAGTATTAAATGTAGCAATTTATATTCTTCCTTACGTTCTGTTCTATAGTTGATTAGATGTATATTTTATACTTTGAAATGAAGTCAGACTCTGGGTAAAAAAAAAAAACCTCACCACAAAACGATCAATGACATGCACAACCATGTTCCTGTCATGAAAGCCACATCTACCCTGACACTACACACCATTTCCAAACCAGTAGAAAAAAGCAGATAATGGATCAACAGAGAGAGGATTGGGACTGGATTCTTTTTGTCTATACAGAGTCCGTAGACTGTTTCCATGGTAATGTTCAAGCGCTTTTCAAGGTAGGTTTTCAAACTTTTTCAGCATCACACTTTGGAGATTAAAAATCATACAAATGAACTAAAAAAAAGATAGTTTGAATTCCCTACTATATGATATTATTTATCATTGTTAATAATGTCTTGTGACAACATTCAACATTTTACAGCAGGGACGAGGTGAACTAAAGTATAATAATCTCATAAAATGTTGATATTAATTGGATTTAATTGGAGAAAAAAAGTCTCTTTTCATTTGGTGTGTAAAAATATATGTTCTCAACTGTAAATAACGCTTTCCAAATTTAGGCTTTTCATTTTGGACTTTTTACAGAGTCCAAGCACTTTACAAACCTTGGAAACACCGAACTGAAATTCAAGCATTTGGATGCTGTGACGAATGTTATGCAAAGAAACTAAAATTCAAGCATTTAGATGCTTGAAAAAACTTGGGAATGTCTAATTTTTTATTTAATGAGGGTTAAGGTCGTCGTGTTTTCTTTACTTGTTTGACTGAGAAGAAGACGGTCAATTTGATGGAAAATAGAAAAGATAGACGAAAACGCAGGAGGTTCCTTAACATATGTGATGCAGAATCTGGAATGTTTGGTTTAGTAAAAAATAAAAAGGTTATCCACACACTTTCAGACAGATCATCAGTAGTGCAGGTGTTTAAATGAGCTAATCAGCCACAGTTGTGTTCAGCCGATTATACTGTAACAGACTGAAGGTTCTGTTCTTTGGGAAATGCTTGCATGTTTTTTAGTGTTTAATACAATAAAAAACATACACCAGTGGAGCTGTTGTCAGCTGCTATGGTAACGGGTCTGTGTGTAGCATAGCAGACATGGGGAGTGAGAAAAGAGAGGAATACAAGTGATTTTGAGTTATTCTTCAACAGTTTTTCTGTGTTATCTTTCCCTTTGCTGTTGCGCACTGGACTAAATTAACAATGCGTGAAATTTCTGGATTTAAATGTGTCTAAACATGCAACAGAGCTTGAGAACCACTGCTGTTCAATGTAATAACCTGCAAAATGTAACCAGTGTTTTTGGTACAGTAACCTCCAGTAAGTTTGGCTGTCATGTACAGTCACTAGTTTTAATGACACATTAAAAGATGTTTTAATATGGGCAAAAAAAAAAAAAAATGTAAAAAGGATCAACCTGAAAAAGTAGGATATAGTTTGCTAGGTTTCTGTATTTTTAGATCTAGCAAACCTGCAAGACCCTCCTTTGTTTTGAACTCTTCAATGATTTACACATTTCTTGCTACGCTACTATAGTAAAAAAGAAAAATACTAAAAATGCTGTGGCGCCCGCAGTATAGTTTTAATTTGACATTTTTGTCCCTCATGTCAAGAGTTTGGGCACCATGGCTCTACATTACAGATCTACGCCGATCTATATTTGTCTATATAGAGATAAATACACATTTAGGAGAGATGCATCTCGCTCCTAAACTCGAGCAAAGTAAGTCGGAGTGAGATGGTGCACACATCAAGTCCACCTCTGGTCTCCGGGGTGATGTGTGCAGGATCTTCAGAGAAGAGGAATGTAACAAGCAGACCCACCTTCATCTTCCTGCAGGCCAACTTGGCAGCGGATCGCGTCGACCTCTTCAGGGGTTCGCCGACCTCTGGCTGCTGGAGGAACAGACAGTTGGCCTGAGGAAACATCAGATGCACTGTGTCTCTGCTGCGCTCTTCCACACACTGAGTGGAGGCTTTACAGCGCGATTAGATTCATATCCAGAAGGATTTAAGCAGCAGATTAGATGGAGCGGGCTACGACCCCTGGATTATTAAAAAGTTGATCTTATTTGGCAACTGAAGAGTTCTACAAGTAAGAATCAGGGAGAAACCGTGAGCGGTGGAAGCAGACCTTTCTCTTTCGCCTGCCGGGCTGCGGTCCAGGCTCGCCTTCAGACGGATCCTTGTTCTGTGGAGGGACGAGTTCACACCTTTACAGACTAATTAAAAGCTTTGCTGCCGTTTTTTTTTTTTTTTTTTTTTTAGAAAAAGCAAAAAAATCTATTGCAACAGGATGAACTTTGTCCAAATAAAATGTAAGTAAAGTTTCATGTGTTGGTGCATTTAATAGAAAACTGATTTCTCCAGTATTTTCTCAGCTGCAGATCCCTGATCAGGGAGGATGGAGGGAAAATTGGCAGCTTCTTGTGACTGATTGACAACATAATTTTTTTTATAACTACACAGTATTTAAGTTGAAATTTTGCTATTACTTTACAGTATTTTTGTCCTTTATATTCTATCTTTGTGTGAGTCTATTTGAAGACATTTCTTTTCTATTCCAGTTTTCACCGAACATGTCAACCTCAGGGTATCTGCAGGCTTCAGCAGGTTAAATTTAAGACTTTTTGATTCCACTTTAAATGAAATTTAAGCTAGGAAAAAAAACTATAGATATGGTGCACAAAAATGCCACCTAGAAAAGGTATATTAGCAGCTAGTTACCAGTAGCCTCGACTGCCTCAAGTCACAGAACACAATTAAAATGTCTGCACTTCAACTTTCGCCTGACAGAAAAGTCCCACAATGACAAAAGTAGCTGTATACAAGATTAAATAATCCTGTAACGCCCAAATTTCAGACATGTGATTAATGTACTTAAGGCCAACTTCCCTTAGGTGTCAATAAATAGATTTAAGACTTCCTTAAATCTGAACACGCCTGTTGAAAGAAGCCGTTTCTAAGATGTGGAACAAATTTGGACTTTTTTTTGTATCCTTAACTAAAGTAAACATTTACATTAGAAACAATCAGACAAACACAATGACTTCACCCAGGCTGCTCTTTCACAAACACTTGGTCTGGACATTTAGTCAGGACAGGGTCACACCTTGGCTCTTCTTCTGTTTGTGGACTGGATCGGATTCGGACCTTCAGCGCCGCCGTCAAGTTGCTTCTCCTCGGCCGTTGACTGATCCGTCTGAGAGGTTTGGTTCGGTTCTGGGCCGGATTCTGAGATAAATGGGTGAAAAAAAGCAGCAGCAAATCAGCTGAAATAAGCTTTGAATAACTGGCCTTCAGCTACAGCTGATAATGACTCTAATTTCATGGACTGTTACGATAACAGCAGGTCCACAGACATCGCACAGCTCACTGCTAATACCTTTAATACGTGGGGAAGATGGCAGCGATTAATAAGAACAGCAGACGTAGAAATGCAGCAGAACAACAGCCATGCATAGAAAATACTTTCCTAGTTCAGATATGAAGACATCAAAACGTTCCACCAACTATTTGCGCATCAACTTCTGTCAACGCTGAAAATAAATGCATAAATAAATGAACCCAAGCCTCCCAAAGACGATTCTGACAAATAAAAATAAGCTGCAGCTTAAAAGGCATCAAAATGTTCTGTATGCACTTTAAATGAGAAGTAAACAACAGGAGGCAGGAGCTCTGAGGCAACGTAGCAAAGAGAAAGCATCAAATAGGATTATGTCAAGGGGAAAAAGGAAATGTCTGCTAGTCACACTTCAAACTGGAATAATAACCTAATAAAAACATATGATCTGTTCGTTTCCATGCAGCCACTACTGAAGAGAAGCAACTTAAACAACAGTGTCAAATCCTCCCATTCCTCTGATTTAATTATTGTGGCTGAGATGAAAATGTGGAAAGTGAGAGAAGCAGTTTTACCTCTAAGATGCTGAGAGAGCGACTCCTCGTGGAAAGCCATGTTTAAATTTAACGGCTGAGCATTAAAAGGACAATCTAGAAATGCAAAGAAAAGAAAACAACAACAACACATGGTTATCACAGACCACAGGACGAAAACAACATCAGAAGAGTTCTGCTCAACCTGCTTCACTCGACACAGCCGAGTCCGTCTCCTCCATGGACAGGAAAACAATCTACGAGAAAAAACAATGTTGTTAGCCTTAGGCTTTAATACAACAAACCTCACACATCTGAAGTGATCTTAAGAATTCAGCTGTTAGTCTGGTCACCATCAAACAAACACCATCTTGTTCTGTCACGGTACGTTTTATTCTACGAGAAATTATTGCAATCAATGACAATATTGTTGTTTTGAGACTAAACAAACAAAACGACCAAAATCAATCATAATTTGCTGATAGCTGATGTAAACTGCTTATAAAAAATTGCGAAAAAGATAATCAACTTCACATCAGTTTGAAATACATAAAGATTCATAAACACAAAAAGGATATTGTACCCATAATGTTTTAGTTAGTTTTTACCACATTAATTACCGTTTTCATTTATTTCAGTTACTAAAAACACTTTCTCCGTTTCAGTTTTTGTTAGCAATAATAACGATGGGTTGAACTGTGTGTCAAAGGTTCACCTGCTTTTCAACGATATTAAAATCAATCGTTCCTGTAACGACTGTTCTCCAAATGAAAATGAATGATTTTAATTTATCGTGTGATGAATTGATTTATTGCTGGTAGTGACAGGTTTAGCACAGCTCACACCTTTCCGTCCTCGTCGTCCTCCTTCTCCAGCGCCGCTCTGTTTTTGCGAGGCATTGAGAATGTGGGAGAAGCACCGAACCCGGCGAGGCCGAGAAGCTCCAGCTGGTCTTCTGAGTCGCTCCTCTGCGGCGTCTTCAGCACCGAGCGCGGCTGCAGGCCCCCGCCGGGAGTGGCTGCTCGTGCTGGGGTGCCCCCCTTCTTTAACGGAGTGCTGGGGGGCAAGTTCTTATCGAAGAACTCGGGAGCTAAAGGACCCCCGAAGCGCACCTGCTTCTTCTTCTTCACTGCAGGCGTCTCGTCCGCGTTTGCTGTAGCAAAGCAGCAAAAGCTTAAATTTACAAACATTGTTGCCATTTTTATTTCAGCATAAGCACTTATACACAGCTGGATCCATCACTTACTAATAATTGTTTCTGCTTGGTGCATAACAATGGAGCCATACAGACAAGGCTAGAGTAAAACAATAAAAAGAGCTCCATTGAGCATTAAATCTCAAAGGCTAGACTAAAACAAGATCAAAGGCCAGCTTCCCTCAGTGTGTGTGTGTGTGTGTGTGTGTGTGTGTGTGTGTGTTTACCTGGGGGTTTCATCTCCAGCGGAGTAGGAAGAGAGGGGATGTGGAGGGGATGGGAATCTGAAACAGGTGAGGGATCGTCAGAGGGAGGGCAGCCTGGGCTTTGGTGTTGACAGGAAGCATCCTGTTAGCAGGGAAAGAGTGGGATACTCAGTGAAACTGGGCTGCAGCTGAGAGGACAGCATGCTGCTGCTCAATCTGTTTCAGGATCAAATGGTTTTATTTAGGGCCACCAGGGGGCGATCAGAACACCAGAGGCAAGATGAGGGGAAAAAAGTGAGTTGAATTGAATTCAGTTTATTTCTACAGCGCCAGTTCACAGCGAGCGTCGTCGCCAGGCACTTAACGAGAAAAATCATTTCAGTTCAATAATATACATTCCACTTTATCCTAGTTAAAAATATATTTTTTTTAAATGTGGAAAAAAATTCTATTTTGAAAATCAAACTTGTTTTGTGGCCTCCATTTTGATAGTTAACAGAAAAATGGGTTGTGACAGAGGAGGGGAGACAGGCAGTAAAGGGAGAAAAAAAATTAAACATTATAAAAAAGCTAAAATAATCTATTAGAATGCTATTTGCCATGCTCATCTCTCTGATTGGATGCCAGTCAAATGTATTTAGCTCCTTTGGTGAACCCAGCGAGCTAGCTAGCGTAGCAAGAACAAAATGAGCACGTTTCTGACGAGAAAAAGAAAGTATGAGGCAGAGATTATGCTAAATGTAATAATTATAAAATAGTGAATAAAATAGTGAGGAAAAAACATTCTAAAAGTTGATGTTTCATTGCGTGTGTCTGTGGGTATTTGACACAATCCCAGGCTGGTTTGAACAGATGTTTTCCCTCGCTAAATCATTGACAGACATTGCTTTGTATTTACTCGGGTTATCTTTTGATGCAACAGCTGTTAGATGATATACGGTATTTAAATTAGACAAAAAAGGCAAAACCAGAATCTGTCTGTAAAGTATTGTGCAAAAATGCTAATGTTATCACTCGTATCTTTGTATTTTCCTGTGAAATCAGTTCTTTTAAAAAACACTTTACAAAGGAAAGGAGACGACATGTCTTTTGAATTTCTACAATTTAAAAATAGTAAGCATTTTAATGTTTTTTCATAAAAAAGTGTCCCTTTAATTGTCAGACAGTGAGGCATTCGGAGGTACAAACTTCAAACTGATTCATAGCTACATTGTCTGCTGGCTGAATCATTTACACATCCCCATCTGAATGAAAGATGAGTGGAGAAATTGCCTAACCAATCCAAGTTTTGCATGGTGCAGTGGATTAAATACAACATATTTGAAGTTTTATGTTCAGAGCACTCAAAAGGTAAATTAAGAGTTTCCTCTGACGATAAAGCAGTAAAGGCGTCGCTCCTCACTAAGCGAAAACATTTGGCTGATGCAAGAAAAACCTATAAGCAAAAGCATTCATGTTTCTGTCACAGCAGACTCATTTCTTAAAAGTGCATCTCTTAAATACAGCCGCTGGCAAATAAAGCGTCTCTGCAATATGGTGTCGACACTAAAGGGAGTCACGTTTCAATCATCCCTTTCCTTTTGCAGATCATCCACTCCAGACCTGTTTGGAACATCAATTTTCCCACTCTGGCTGCCAAATGCTTTCACACCCCGATGTGCAATAAGATAAACATTTGCTTATATACCAGGAGTCCAAACTTTCTGAACAGCAACACCAGTACGTGTGTTTCCATTGACCAGATAATTGCGCAAATTCAAATTATGAAAACAAATTGTGAAACAGATTTTGAAAACACTCATGTTTTTCCAATATAAAGTTTGTGTGTTAGGATGAGGTGGTTTTTCCCCCCAGCAGTATTCAAGATCAACAATCAGATTTTACTACTGGGAGAAACCACAAAGACGACAACAGGAAGTGGCAGGAGGATGATGGCACGGCATGTTTCTTTTAAAAACATATCGCATTAACAAACTTAATTTAATTCTTATTTACTGGAAATATCGCAAAATTGTGGCGGTGTTTTTTTTTTTAAACAAATGCAGAACATCGAAGTTTTGCATGTGTTTGTAAAGGAAACATAGCTAGTGATTTCTTTAAAAAGAAGAAAAGTTTATCTTGATCTCAAAAATTGGGACGAGACGCAGAGATAGCTCAAAAACCAACAAACTATTTCCACCGTCTTTAACTCATGGCTCCTTTTTGTTAGTGTGGCGATAAAGGGCTTGAAGTGATTTCTATCAGGATGATATCACTGTAAATGTGTCTGTCCTTACTGATTTTAATCTGCTCACTTCCCATTTATTTCTCTTATTTTCAGATAAGACACTTATTTAATCTCTATTCTGTTTTTCCCCCTTTTCTTGGGTAAAGGAGCTGTGGAATTGGACTGTCTGATGAATTAACCTCTTTTCAAAACAAAACTTATCAAAAGTACTTTGTGGTTTAACAGACAGTTGTCATGGTTCATCCTGTAATCCGAGTCACATGTTCTACGTTAACAATAATTTCAGAGAATTTGGGTTGGATCTTTAATTTCTTTCTTTTCACAATGTCAAAAGTTTTAAGAACACAGATTGCTGTGGATCCTGTTGTTGATGTCTTTGGAGGCTCATATTCTCAATAACAAACAACCTCTCAGCAACTCTCCTTTTCCATCTGTTATTGCTTCTGTTGCTATGGAAACCACATAAACCACCATCCATCTCTGTGCCTTAAGGATGTTAAAGAACTCTTTTAAATTGTGAAAATTAATTATTATGCTAAACGGCAATTGTAATAGATTTTTCATAAATGGCAGCCATTTATCGACAACATTAATTCTTTAGGACCTCTGTGGTGTGTTATGTTGCATAGAGTAGCTTATTTTCCTCAAGGTTCTTTTCTTAGTACGAGACTTTGGTTGCTCAGGGAACAAAAGAAGAACGGAAAAGAAAGACAAGATAGAGAAGGAAAAAAGGGAAAGAAAGGTCAAAGTTTAATTAACATGGCTTTGAATTGCTTTTCCTCTCGTCTTCACACTACATAAATAAATGGATTTGTAATCAAAAGTGAGTCAGAATAAAACAAATAAAGGAAAAAAGCTTCCAGAGATGATAAAGCCAATGAAATCCCTTAAGATCAACTATTTCATTGACCATAATACAACTCAAAACCGACCATTTGAGACTAATAAACCAAAAGATTGATCAAAAACAGAACAGATTCAGGCAAACCTGATGAGCTGATAGACAAACACTAAAGTTTCATCAGTCAATCATGAGTTTCAGCTTTAAACCTGTTTATAAGGTGGGCAGGTAGAAATCAATGTTCTTCGGTGCACAAGTTGGAAATGTGAGCCTGACTGTGACTGTCACAGCAGCTCCACCACCACATATGATCAACATCCAGTCTGGAAACCTGGATGCAGACGAAGAGCTCAGTGACTACGACTCACTGAGCTCTGAATACAAGACATCCAGCTGCAAAGTGGCCATAGAAATGATGAGAGCACTTAGACCTTTTCATCTCAGATTAAAGGAGGAACAGGAAGGCAGGAGAAGAGGGAGAGGGGGGAACCACTTAGAGTCACAGAGCTGACATGGCAATATTTCTAAATATGGAGTCCTCTTTCTGGTTCTGTGTATGACTTCACAGCTGAGCGCTTTATAGAAAGACATCACTTGATCTTATTCTATTAAAGCAAGGCTCTGAAGTAGAGCAGCAGAGTAAAGGTCTCTGTAGTCACACCTGCTGCGTAGCTGTAGCTAAATCAGATTTTAATAAGTGTTTTACTCCCTGCTGATGCATAGGTGTGCTTAGTAACCCTGTGGGATCAGGCCTATAAATACTTATCCTTTTACATTTACCTTTCTGCTCTTTGGTTCAATTATTACAGCTTGAGTTAAACCTGATGCACATCCCACCGTGCAGAGTGAAAGGAATCTAAGCGTTAAAAGTCTATGCAGCTCCAGATATGACGCTACGCAACGGTTGACTGGCATGTAACAAAAAGAACAGAGCATGAAAGACACCAATAATCCCAGACTGGAGAAGAAAAAAAACAGCAGCAGCAACAGGCGTCTCCTTTGACTTTCCACACCAGATGAAAGTAAAAGCACAAATAACGTCTTTAAACCGAGCAGAAGTAAAGGAACGCTTGCAGGATTGTTGGTGAAATTGCCATGGAGTGGCACCAACGAGCCGAGGCAGATAAGACACTTAACGCACTGGAACGAGGCAGACAAAGTAACAAGCTGCTACTGTCAGGCTTCCTCACCTACGACAGTCGATTCTCACTGTGACAGCAATGCCATCCAAACACTGCTTTTTACTTATTGGGAGATGAAGATATTAATGTTCCTGATGGATGTTATTGTTTCTGCTTAAAGACTGTGAAAAGGGTTGGGCAACAGAAAACTAAAGTACAGTTTGTGTGTTCTTCCATTGGATTAGTGGGTTTAAAGTGTTTTGTGTTGCTAACTGAAGTACAGAACTTTCAGTCACATAATTACACTTATACCTACTTATACCTACTGACCTGCAGCTGTGAAAGGAGAAATTCACACAGAAACAGAATCTAAAGTGGATAAATATACATGAATGATTATCCTGATGATAAACACACAGGTAGAAAACTACGGTAAATGTTTTGGAAATGAGAATTACTGCAGTTTTATCATTAGTTACATGATGGACATTTACAATCGCCCAAATCAACATGACAGCAAAACTAAATGTAAATAAATTCAATAATATAGCTGAATGCTGTTCCCGTTTGTTTTTTAAGAAATGCATTTTATGTTGGTAAAAATAGACATGATAAATGTGTCGATGAATGTTTAAATCGAATTGCTGTCAGCCATCCAAAATGTTTCATGTTGGATCCGACATTTTAATAACGGACTGGGCACTCCATTAATGAATCAATCTGTTATTACTTTCAGACAGTAGTCGATAGAGTGTCAGAGTACATTGCCATAAAAATGGGAATAAGACATTTTGAAAAGCTTGATAAAAAGACTAACTGCACACCCACACAAAGCAACAGACATTCCTGTGTTGTTGACTTGGAAAAGTTCAAATGAACCTGATAAAACAAAGTTTAGATAAAATTCAATTTAGTTTAAATGGCATATAGGTTATTATATATTGTACGTATTTTAGAGGTTTAAAACTACAGGTTAATACAAGAAAGTAAAGAGAAGTTTTCTATTAATGTACATTTATTTTGTAAGAACATTAGAGATGTTTGGAGTAATAATGTAAATGGGACTTTTAGGTGAAAATCACATTAATAATTTATCTATCAAGTTATATTTTGAGAAAAATATTGTTTTTAGAAAACAACTGAACTGTGCTACTTGATTTTTCTTTTTTAAAGCAAACTTGATTTGTTTTCCTAAAGTTTCTTCCTTTATGGAGAAGAAGTTAATCACCAGTCGCCTTAAAAGAAAACTTTCTATATTGGTTGTTGTTGTTGGGAGAAAAAAACATTCAAATCCTCCCCTCACAAAAAATACTTAAATTCAAACATCCCAAAAAAGTTGTCACTGATTTTAACATTTGTTTGTGTATGATCTATTTTGATTAAAGAGCTTTTATTTTTGTAAAACCAGGCTTTTCTATTTAATAACTGAACAATACCTATGGCAAAGAATCAGACAATCAACTTGTTTTGTTTATTGTCACCAATAGCTTTCATTTAAAAATGATGTTGCTTTTATGTAAACACACAATAGTTATGTGTGCGTGTGAAAAAATGCGTACCTCCTGTTCCTTCAAACTAGAGTGATGGCCAGAGATATTCTCCTCTCTAATCTCCTCACTGCAGCCGTCCAGGGGGGCCGGCCGCCTGGGTCTGCTGCCTGTGGCTGGTGGGTTGTTCTCTTTCTCCTCACTGCAGCTGAGCCCATCTGACAAGTTGGAAAATAAACAAAACAATATACATATTCAAAAATGGGATAAATTACATAAACACAGAAAACAAACAGGAACCTGGGGGACGTCACAATCGAATCAAAATGAAACCGTTTTATCAAAGGCGTTTTATTAAAATCCCTCAGTTAGAGGAAAGGCAGATAAGTCTCACTTGTAAAGTGGCCTATTTACAAAGCTTGACCGAACTCAGCAGAAACGACTGACTGTGAATGTCAGAGTGAGGCTTATGCAGTGCAGCGTGTTAATCTGGAGCTTTTGAACTTGTCTCCAGACATTAGATAGAGGAAAGAAAAAAAGAAAAATCTTCCTGCCGTGGATCTCGACAGAGAAATGAAAACTACTGTAATCCTTGGGTGACGCGAGCCGCCTCACCAGACGGATAATCTCTGTCGGAGATGCGTCCTGCAACGTCGCCGTCCAGCGCTGGCGTCGCATCACAGCCGTCGCTCTCCGCCACGTCCATCAGGCTCTGGAAGGAGGCCATCTTCTGCCTCAGCGTGGAGGCGACCCGGGGAAATATGGGGCTACTTTTGACGGCCTGGGGAGAAGGCAAAAAAAAAAAATATATATATATATATACATATATCAAAATAAATAATAATAATAGTAAATAAACACATCTACTCAGTGATGCAGCTTGGCAGCTCCTAAACTTTTGAAATTACCAAAGTGGTATTACTGAGAGGGAGCAAATCACACACACACAACCCTGGTTTGCTTAAGGAGAGCCACTTGAATATTTCCTCAGTCAGCGGCACTGAGGGTTAAATGCAATTAGAAAACCGTCTCACTTCGCTGTGGTGACTCACCCTGTCCAGACTGGAGGACTGGGAGCTTTCAGAGCGAAAAAAGCGCCAAAGTGTTGACAGAAACTTTTTCAAAGACTTTTTCAGCATAATTCACTTCTCCTCCATGTCATATAGAAAAGTCATGTTTCAAAACAGTCGCAGTGGAGAAGATAAATGATTAAAATGCTAACTTTTTTCTTAATCATCAGCACATCAGAGCAGATGAGCAAATGTCAGATCAGCAAATGGCTGACGGTTTCTGGTCTCCACCTCTTGTCCCTGATTGGCTATCTTCAGCTTTTTTTTTTTAGGCGGAGCAAAAAGTGTTAAAGTTTCTAATTTAAGTTTGCATTTCAGTAAAGTGTACAAGTGTTAAAATTAAATATTGTGTCTCTCCAGAAAGTATTTCTCAAAAAATATGGATATTTTAGAAAGTAACAATCATTTTATTGATAAATTTCACATAGTGTGAAATATGTTGAGGTTTACAGAGACTTCATCATTCATTTTATTTGTTATTTTTGTTTTGTTTATTTAGTTTTGGATATTTAAAATGTCCTCCAGTTCTGGTGTTAAATGTTCATTACAATTTAAAGTTTATTGATCTTTGATAATTTGTTCCAGCATTATTATGTCATTTCCATTACATTACTTGAAAATGGTCTAAAAACAACAAAGTTATCACAATAACTAAATCTGTTATTGTCTCAGGCCTCAATGTCGCTTTACTTGTGTCAAACCACTGAACCAGACGTGTCTGATGAGTTTATCTGGACTAAAGACAAAAACAACTGGACTGTTGCCTTGTGGTCCAAAGTCTTCTTTATAGATAAAAGTAAAGTTTGTATTTCAAACATCAAATTCAAAATATTGAACTTTTACATGTTATTGTCATTTTTTTAGATGCAGCTGGAGATATTGGCTGCTCCTTAGTGGTATTTTAAACAGAAATTCAAAGGTTTGTGGGGTCAGTTGGGACTACAGGGTCGTGTTCAGATGCTGCCACTAAAACACGGCGATAACTGAAGAACTGACCTAACTGCACATTTATAGACACAAACCAACCTTCTGTCCATGTTCTGGGACTAAAAGGAGGAAAACCTCCCTCAGTAATTAATGGTCAGCTATGCTCTCATCTTCTATGTGACTAAGAGGTTCATCCAGCAACAGTGAATGAAGTAGCCCTGCTCTAAGGACGCTGCTGTGTGCAGGATTTAATGTCCCTATGCAGATGAACAAATGATTAACACAAGAACAAATCGGTCGCAAATGTTCAGCTATTTAAATGCGGCGATTAAATAGCGGCAGTTGTCAGACTGAGTAGCATCTCGCCCACCTCTGGGGTGTGTGAATCAGGCGGGGTCTTCATTCTCTGCTGGGCCCTGAAGCGGATGAGGGAGTTGGTCTCCGGCGAGCCCCGGGCGCCGACGCCGGATCTCCGCCGGGACTTTATCTGTGCCAGGCGGGATTTGTCTGGAGAAGGAGGAGGAGGAGGAGAGAGTGGTGACACTCAGCTATTGTCAGAAGGAAAACTACACAAATTGTCTTTACATGTTAACGACCCATCCTCGGTACAAGTCACCATTATTATTGTGTTTTTATCTCATGAAGGATCCGGTGACACTGTTGGCTCCCCGATCATTTTGCAATATTGGTTTGTTCAAAAGCAGGATACATTAGTTTATCATATTGTTTAGCATTTGTCATGAAAAGTTCTGATTGATCAAAGTCTTGATTAATTTCAATTTATGAAGTTAAATAATATACAAGACATAAACTGATAGTGTTATCAGAAATATGATTTTTACTATTTCCTCCACTATTTGTTCCATGAGAGAATCAATAAAAATGAGTACATTTGAAAACATGAATAAATTAAGTACATGTATGCAGATTTCGTGATAAATAACGGTTCTTTAGGTAAGTAGCGTCCTGAAGATGTCCAATTCACGTGTGAATGTTTTTCAATAGAAGTTCAATAAACTGGATTATTATTGAAAAACCCATTTATTTTAAAAACTTTATCACCAAGTGAAATTTAGCAATGGAGGATTAATGAGAAGTGTGTTTAATACCTGCTTAGTTCTTTTATTCTTAAGGTACTTTTAATCTCAGAAATGAGACTCATGGGGACGCATGTTATTATTTATTAAATATGACTGTACAGTGTTCAGCTTTACTCTGTTTTATTGTGCAGGCAAAGACTCACTTTTGGTGAGATATTCAAAGCTTAGAAATGACAATTGACCATTTTTAGAGGATGCTCCAATTAAACGGTGGTAGAGCATAAATGCACACCACACTTTTCAGATTATTGTGGTTAAAAAAACACATTGTATTCAACTCCACAATACCAAGTTGTTTTGTGTTGAGGTTTTTCTCTGCTGTAACAATATAGAGAAAACTCTAATACTT
This sequence comes from Micropoecilia bifurca, assembly GCA_903067075.1. Taxonomy (NCBI): domain Eukaryota; kingdom Metazoa; phylum Chordata; class Actinopteri; order Cyprinodontiformes; family Poeciliidae; genus Micropoecilia; species Micropoecilia bifurca. The sequence continues at coordinate 52,862 of CAEGAF010180724.1, read as the reverse complement.
CTGCAACGCACTGCATGCAACTACTGATGAGGCTTTGCTGTTAAAATGCGTTTAGAAACGTCTCTACTAAGGTGAGGTGTGTGTAATGTAGAAGATGACATGTTGCTGCTGTGAGCTGGATGTGATGTGATGCTTCACATCTGAGTGACACATTTTTAACTGAGGCGGCTCATGTGGAGAGGAGTTGCTAAAATTAGGTTTCAGACACCCAATTATATGCTGCCAGGAATAAAAATTAAGGACATCCTGATAAAACTCTCATTTCTGCGATGATAATTAGAAACAATATGGCTCGGATCACGGGTGGATCACACGCTGTCCTCTTATTCAACAACAGTTCTGGCTTCTTACCTTTGCAGTTTGATGAGGATGGGATAAAACTCTCCACAGAGATGCCAAACTGTCGTGGTGTGAGCTCAGAAAAGTTTAAAGGAGTTGAGATTTCATTCATTACAGCAAGAGAATCTTCCTGAACGGGAGTCACGTTCTCCTGATCCAACACCGGGACTTTAGTGGCCGCCTGGTCTGTAGACATCTGTGTTGACAAAATGTTGGCACATCACACGAGGATCAGGTAAACGTAAATATGTATATGGACATATTTATTTATTTACAATATTTATTCGCGTATTGGGCTCAATAGCTTCTAGAAAAACAGACGAAACTTCTTTTTTTTTTACAAAAACAAAACATGGTTCTAGAGTAACAAATATGTATCATGCATTAGAGACAAACAATAATACATAGTACTATTGAAAACGTATGAGTTGCAGCAAAGTGTAGCCGGAGAAAATTTCAATAGCAAAGCTATTAGCCAAGAGCTATGTAGTTTAGACACCCTGACGTGTAACAAGTTGGCGAACTGCAGCAACAACTAGTGAAAGCAACTCATTGACAGCAAGTCAAACTCTTACCTTGAGCATTCAACTTAAAATATGTCTAAAATGTCTTAAAAGTATATTCATGTACAGTCGAAAAATACTTAAAAATATTCTTGAAAAACGACTGTTGCAGCAGCAAGGTATTCAAATCCCCCTCCACTGCTGAGCTAAGCGCCACTGATGGATCCATCCGCGGAGCGGCTAATAAAATTTTTAAAAAGTACATTGAAAGCCGGAAATTTAATGTTTTACTACATCCTCAGGTGACCTAATTAAAGCTCGGAAATAAGACTACACTAGAGAACACCGATAACAGGCAAAATTGTGCAATATTCAGTGGAACTATTTTTTCATTTGCTTAACGGCTTGAACACGACCCGATCGCCTCAAAATACAAACTGAGCAATAGAAACGAAGAGTTCCGTACCACGTGACTGGTTCCAACCAGTAATACCTTTGCCTTCATTTTGTCACATGAAGTCAGCTCAAAATTTTCATCCTAGTGTAATTGAATCACCTATTTTCTGCAGTTACGATATAGGATAATAATTTTAATTATAATAATAAATAATAATAACAATAATAAACTTTTTCACGAAGGCGACAAATGTAATTATATTAACCCCCAGAGCTCCCTCTGCTGGTGGCTGTAATTAGTGGTTTCTTTTTTTTTCTTTATTGGTAGAACAGAAAAATTCATGATTTGCGTTGTAATTAAATCTAAAACGAACATTTGATAGAGCTCTGTTGACTCACCTTTGCATACGGTTATCAAAAAAAAGTATTTGAGAAAATTTATTGTATATTTTTAAAGGAGAAATTTATGGGTAAACATATTTAAAGATGGATCAAAAGATTAAGAATCTATGGAGAGTGAATAGTTAATAAACTGGCGCATTTAAAATATATTTCATAAGTTATGTGTTGTAATTTGGCACAGTTCGCTCTTCATAAGACTCATGGAGAAGCATGTTTCTATTCCATATCAAATATATTGGACTGAAGAAGAAATTTCTTGCTATTGATAGCCTACATTAGCACGTCAGCTGGTTTGAGCTTTTTAGCGTATTTTACCTAATAAACTGCTTTGAAAGATAAGCTATAAGCTCTATTATTAGAAAGCAGTGCTCTGCTTTCTAATAATAATTGAGTGAAATTTGTGCATTGACTGAAAGTTTTCTACATGCATTTTTGCACACTTTTGCTTTCCTCTGTCGTTTCTTCACATTTCTGCAAGTCTTCTGCAGCAAACTTAAAATGCTTCTGGAATATTCACCAAAAAATATTTCAGCTTACAGCATTCACACTGCCTTTTACAAGAAAATAATTTTTTTTCCCCAGTTGAAACTGGATTGCATTCTCCTTGATATTGTTGCTCACATGTCACATGTTAAAGCACAGAAAGCTAGTGACGAGCAGAATTAGCATTTTGTAAACTTTACAAATACTATATGGTTCTCTGCCTGTCTTTTAGTCACATTATGCAATTTCATTCCAAATAAAAGCGGTTTGGGCTTCTGTCAGCCAGTACTTTGCTTCTGACTTGTGTAAAACAAAATACAGAATTTTAAAAGTAACTACAATTTCAACATGTGATTTATCTGATAGCTTGTGCTGTTAGCCTCCCAACCCCCAAAGACAAACCTGTAAACCCAAACAGGTGCACTGCTGGAAATCTCTGTAAACCCTGTAACCACACACATGAAACACACTCAGAGCTCCTCCTTTCTGTGAGCTTTCAGAGTGTGTTCTGCAGCTGAGCACTCAGAGATCAGATGCAGCAGTGAGCTCCTCTCCACAGCCGGGACTTTGACCACATGAAACGTGTGCCTTTGTGCTTCGACACCAGCCAGGGCCGCGCAAACGAACAGAAGCCTGATGAAAGTGAATAACCACACATTTTAAATGCTTATTTGACATTCATCTGTTGTTTCAAAATGTAAGATTGGTGTTTTGCTGCTTTGTTGACGATATTTCCCTTTTAACAGCGAATTAAGTGAAAACACTGAAGCAGATTAAGAAAATAAAGGGAGGATTTTTATGTAATGAGTTTCCAACCTTCACTTTCACAAATGATCGTTCTTCATAAATTCTGAGGTAGTTCGGTTTAAAGCATGTGAAAGAACTTTGACCACCTTATTACGCTAAGATCTAAATCTTTGTAGCTTTGCTGCTTAAAGTCAAACCTCCAAAGCTCAAGTCTCTAAAATGTTTTCTTCAATTAATGTCTTTATTTATTTCCATGTTCTCATCAGTTCTGACCAGGTTCCCTGCTCCCACAGCATGATGTTACCACCGTGTTTCACAGTTGAAATGATGTTTCCAGGGTGATGTGAATCCCTGCTTTTGTCAGCCATAACAGTAGTTTTCTTCTCATGGTTCTTCCGCTGAATCAAATAGTTTTTGATTCTTGGTTTCTAGATTCAATGCTTGACTCATGTTTGATGTGTATGAGCCTGTTGCACTTATTTTAAATTTCAGGTCTCAGACTGAAAACGACAAAAACTTTCCAGCAATTTAACACTGTTGAACAGGAGATATCTGGTTCTTGGAGCAGTCGCCACAAGCTCAATCTGTCCACAGCATCTTCCTCTGTCACACTGACCCTCCATCAGTTTTTGTTCCCTTTTCTGCCTGCCTGGCATCTCCATATTCAACATCCTTTATCAGACACATCCACTATCTCTTCCCCGCACATGTTCAAACCATCTGAAACCTGCTTCTAAGACTTTGTCCAAAACAGCTGCTCTACCTTAGAGCTGCAGTATGTAACTTTTTATGAATTTTTTATTTTTATTTTTTACATTTTTGTTAAAACTGTCAACATATCATGACAGTACAATACTAATCAGATAATCTGTGAAAAAATCTATCTCCACCATGGACCTTACCAAGCTCCGCCCAGAAACGCCCCTCTTAAGTCCCACGTGACTACATGTCTCACACCCTCCGCATAAATATAGCTGTGGACAAGATCACTGATGCTTATTTGTTCGTGCAATGCTGGATAAGTCGGACATTCATGGTTTCGAGGGTTTGAATGTGCCTAGGACTTATACTCGGTGCCAGCGTGGCTAACACGATTACAGTTTAGTAAAAAGCCTTTTCAGGTGAAATAAAATCTTTAATAAAATCTTAATAAAATCTTTAATGTGTGTCAGATACTACTGTATCTGACACACATCTGATCTGTTCAGCTAACGTAAGACTGTAACAGACAGGCTTCAAGGTGTAGAAATTGTATCGGTGCTGCCATTATGCTGTACTTGGCTAAAAAGTTTTCATAATGGGTGCGTTTATTATTGACTTTCTTTTTTTCATTCACTAAACACAAAGAACGCAAAGCAATAATACTTACACCAGCAGACACTCCTTTGTTCTTACTGATCCTACAACGGCTGAGCTACAAATGTGGTCATGCACAAGCTTTGATCCAAGCAAGGCTTTCCACTTCAGATTTTGGAAATCTGTGAATTTTAGTTCCAAAAATACGATCAGGATACCTGACACCGCCTGTACAGAAACCCCACTGACAGTGGAGAACCATTCTTTTTTGAGTCCTGACCCAAAAACTTTCTGCCGGTCTGCTAGTCCATAATGTACATTACATGTGTTTACTACTGTAGCTTGTGTTTGTGAGACGGTCAAGCACGTGGTAGCTGCTGTGACATAAAATGGGCATTAGCCAATGAACGGCCCCTGTGGTAAGGTCCATTTCCTGCCTGACCCATCATCTCCACCGTCTGAAGAAATGCACCTAAAACAACCAATCACAGCCAGGAGGCGGATCCTAGCACTGTCAATCAATGCTGCTTCATATAATGGCAAAACAACTTACTGTGACAGGAAACCTGTTTATCCCCAGTCATCGGTGGCCATGCTAACTAGCCTAGCATTAGCAGTGCGTCACTCTTCTGTCTCCAAACTTTTTACCCTCCCAGAACTCTCTTCTTCATATTTTTGTGCTTCCTCTAGATTTAGATCGAGTTGTCATCCACCTTCTGTGTCTTCCTCTTATTTAAAGAAAATATAAGTTTATCTGAAATTTTTTCTGTGAGCCGTTTCAATTAGTTCATCCTTTTTTTTTTTTTTTAGTTTTGAGTCTATGTACCAGCAGCTCAGTCATTTACATGACGGCTTATCCACATGTAAAATTACTGTTAGTCATAAATAAATAGCCATTCCCTCCATAACAAACACTCAAACTCCAAGGATGTCTATTTTTTTATTTGTGTATTTATATACACATATAAAAAATAAGGACATATGTACAATGATAATAAATATTGACAAGTTTGTACAAGTGAAATAAGTTACTTAAGATATTTTAAAAACAAACTGAACAATAACAAGCAAAACAAAAGGGGCAAAAAATATTCAAATAATAATAATAATAATAATGCAAGAACACAGCAGAACCTAAAGCCTCATGGGAGAAATAATCCAAACATTTAAGAGCTGAGGAACGGCACATTAAGAACGTTACACATGCATGTTTTCAAGCTTCAGACCTGTCTTCTTTGTGTTTTTACGTTTTCCAACATTACGTAGTGAAAATAAGCCTGATTTGTAAAAAAATAAAGGAGAAATATTAAGACATAACCAAGTACCAGTGTAAAGAGCTCATTTATTCTTTAGCCTTTTTTTTGCCTCAAGAGATTTAAAAATAAAGCGATCAGTTTGTTGATTTGCGTCAAGTCAGCAGCTTTGCATTCCGGTTTAAGGGGCTGAAAACGGTTTCCAATTTCAGCATTTCTTCATGTTGTGGAGATGAAAAAATATATATATTTATATGTATATGTATATGTTGGCCCAGGAGATCAGTACTGACATGTAAACAGGAAACAAACAGCAGCTTCTCAGTTTTCAGACACGTTTCGCCTTTCGCTTGAGGGGAAGTTTAGCCGCAGATAAAATATGCAGGAAGGTTGCTGACACCAGCTCAGCGCAGCAAAGCGGACGGATTGCTGAGACTTAAGATATTGATCTGGAATCAAATAAAACTTATTCAGGAATTTCAACAGGAACAAAAGCAACTGCAGTCTACTTTGGCGTTTTTTTCTTTTCTTTTCTTTCCAGAAAGGTGAAGAGGCACAGAGAAAGTAAACATGTTGAAATACAGCCATGAATTTACTGTACAACTCTTGAGGCGTGAAATTTAGCTGGGTTTTTTTTTTGTCTTTTCTTTTTTTTCCAAGAGATCTTTAGTGTTGCACAACGTCAGAAAAAAAAAGTCCAAACAGGGATGGAAATGTTTCACTTTTTGTACAGGAATGATCATTATCAAAGGTGTGCAGTCCACTTGCAGAAACGATCATGCAACAGTAGGATGAAGTGCTGATGGCTGTCGACCTCCTCAGTCGTACGGGTCTTTAGAGTTTGCTTTTTTTCATCGCTCTGTACACAGTGGGAACAACACAACGTACTTTACTTTCCGGCTCCTTCATGCGTTCCTCCGGTCTCCACAGGCACATCCACAAGATACACGATGAAAAAATGTTGTTTTTTTTAAATCACTGCAAGGAAACAAACAACTGATGTTAGTATAAGCAAGAAGTTATATTTCAGTAGCTACAGTAGAGCCATTTCTTGCAAAAGTATTCATACCCCTTGAACTTTTTCACAACTTTTTTTTTTTTTTTTTTTACATTGAACATGTATCGTTTCCTTTCCATGCCACAATTATGCTCTTAAAATCCAAATAAAACACATTTGGAGTTTGTGAAGTGACAAAAGATGATTAGAAATTGATCAATGGAGTCAAGTCTGTACTTGACGCAGTGCATCTGTTCTTCACTTCTTCCACATATCATGTTGCAGCCTTGATCCAAATCAAGTTCATTTGGTCAAACAGCCCAAAGATAACTGAGTGAATCTTGTGGCATCAACAAAACACTCAAATATTTTTTCCCCACATTGTTATAATTGAGTATTTGTGTGTAGAATTTTGAAGAAAGAGATTAATTTAGTACAATAATGTCCAATTAGATTTAGTACAATTTGGCTCAATTATTGCCATAACTGAGAAATAAGTCAATTAATAGCAGGATAAATTCAAATGAACTCAATTATTTCTATTTGCATGATTTAGCATTTTTCTCTTTCTACCAAATACTGGATGACTAAAGTCTTTGGTCTGGTGCTTTGGTCCCCACTAGATTTATTTATTTTTATTCATTTATTTGAAAAAAAACAACAATTTTGTAACATTTACAGAAATGTCATTATTCATTTTATTTATTTATTTATTTTGTTTTGTTTCTTTATTTTGGATATTTAAAATGTCTTCCAGTTCCAGTGTTAAGTGTTCATTGGAATTTAAAGTCTGTTGATATTTGAGAATGTGTTCTTGCATTATTAAGCAATTGCAATTATGAAAATAATTTTAGTTTGTGTTTTAATGTAAAGTTTCCTTGGGTGTTTTGAAAGGTGATGTCAGATAAAATGGATCATTATCATTATTAAGCCCTTTAAAAACCTGCCCTTCAACCTGCTCGCCTGTGGTGGTGCTGCAGCAAGAACTACTGAAGGAAATGGCATAAAAACCTCAGAAGAAGACAAAGAGCACAACTTCCTACTTCACAAAAGGTAAACAAACCAGAACAGTCATGATTTAGCGGTTGTAGGATTTCTCTTTTGTCTTACCTAAAAGGCCGGGGGGCTTTTCTCCCACTGGCACTAGAATGTGCGCTTGTTTTGGTTGCATTTACCCAGAATGCACTGCCCTATGAGCTGCTTCCTGTTTTTGGAGCAGTTTCCAGTCTGCTGTGAATGCATTCAACTCAACTGAACTGAGGCCTAGGCTTTTAGATGGACCAAAGTTAGCTTTCTGTTTTATTACAGCCTCTCCCAAGCAGCCCAAACAGAGCTGCTGTGACTGCAGCCCAAAATTATGAAAGTCATTTATTCTTTTCCAAAGAGATCATTTGCACTGGAAATCGTAGTAGCACTCACAATCCTATTTCAAAAGAGAGAGAGAGAGAACAAAATATTACCTTTCACTTCTTCGTGGAATCTTTCCGCCTGGGGCCAGCAGTTTATCGCCATGGCAGCAATCAGTCTGTCTGTCCATCTGTCTGTCGGTCCATTTCCTCCATTTTAACAGTGAGTGAGTTCTTGTAGTGTAGGTGTGTGTTTCAGTGTCCGTCCACTGCGTCGGTCCACAGTAGCCCCGGCTCAGTCTCTAGGCTTTGGTGAAGGGAGGTGGGGGGTTTGGGGCACCATGGGCTCTTGGGGTGCTTCACATTCGCTCTGTAGTCCTGGATGGCTGGGCTCCTTAACAATCCAAACAAGTGTGTGTTTGTGTGAGTGTGAGTGTGCATGCGTCTGGAGTGGTAGTCTCCTTCTTGGCAGTGCAAGTTGCCACCTTCTTCACAAAACACTGAGAAAAGTAATAAAATACAAATAAAAATAAAGCACTTCCTGGGACATCCACAGCCGTCGCGACGAAAAGGTTCAACTACATTCTGTGTGCCGAACGTCTTCATGTCGGCTTCGATTCGAATCAACTCCGCCCGAGAAAAGCCTTTTTTTCTTTTCAAAAGACCGAAACGAGAGTTCACAAAGGTCCAAATCCAGACACCCGTCTGTCACACGCCGCCACTCCGATAAATGTCACAGGGATCGGAGCGGATCTGAAGGTCACCATGCAGGACTGAGCGAGGAGTAATGTAACTCTGTCGTTCACAGAGGTGAGCCATTAGTCACTAGCAAACCGTTTGAACGCTGCCGTGGTCCAAAAGTCAAACAAAGCGGCACGACGAAGAGAAAGAGAGACGGAAAACGTCTCAGTTCAAAACGAGCGTCACATTAAATTAAATCGGAAGAAATCGAAGGAGTCCTCCAGCGGGAAAAAAAAGAAAACTGAGCAGGAAAAAAGTCTTTAAGAGATTGTCCTTCATTTTGAAACTCTCTCCTCACGTCCATCCCTCCGTCTCATTTTCTCTCTCTTTTTTTTGTCTCCTTTCTGCTCCTTTACCCCCCTTACCCCCCCACACACACACAGCTCCTGCCACGGGGACATGATTGTCGTCTTGCTTGGAGATTTTGTTTTTTTGGATCACTCTCTCACTCCTGGCTCACAAGTACAAAACCGAGGGAAGACGGGCTTCCAGCTTTTTAAGTGCAGTAAGCAGTTAAGTCTCAAGGGACACAAGCAGACACACACACACACACACACACACACACACACACACACACACACACACACACACACACACACACACACACACACACAAAATAATCCGTATTTCCAGTTAGTCGGCCCTCGTTGTTAACTGGTCCCAGAACAGAGGCTCTGCCCATCTGAGAGAAGAAAATAACAGCGTTTGTTGGATGGAGGGGCTCCATGCTTGAGTTGAGTCTCCTTTGCGTTCGCCTTCTTTTTTTTGTTCTTCTAAATACAAAATGTACACAAGTGGCAATTGCACAGTGGAAGCAGAGACGGTCACAACCACGACTCTGTGTTGCCCGAAACACAGCAACTGTTGGCAAACACGGTATGCGGAGTGTGTGTGTGTGTGCTGAACATGCTGAGTGCTAATAGAAGTCTACGGAGAGCCAAACAGGCATTGGCAGAGTGAGGCAAGAGAGAGCATGGGAGTGGACAGCGTGTCGCTAAAAGACAGAGAGAGAGAGAGACAGGCGTCCTCAGAAGGAGGCGAGGTAGCTTTGGTTGGATTTCTCGTTCCACCTCAGGGGGGAATAAAGATGGAGGAGGGACAGGCCTAGACGGACGACTCCTCTGGGTTGGCGTCGGGCAGGACGCTCCTCTGCTGCAGGGTGCGTCTCAGCTCCTCCTTGAAGGGACTGGAGTAGTCGTTCCCGCTCACGCCCACGCCCAGCCCTCCCAGCCCGCCGCCCCCAACGCCGGCCCCGCTAGCCCTCTCCTCCCCCGCTGTGCTCAGGTTGAGGCGGATGTAGCCGTTGCTACCAGAGCCTCGGATGTTGGTGAGGCTGAGCCGGCTCGGGGAGTGGATGGGCTGGCCGGGAATGGCGCTGGGTGACGCCGTGCTGCTGACGCTGCTGGGGCCCAGGGCGTGGCCGGGAACGATCTTCAGCGAGCCGTCCGAGTAGTAGTAGTTGGCGCCCGTCTCCCAGAAGCGGTCTTCGTCGCTCGGCATCTTGCTGGGCACGAAGGTAGGCGGCTCCTTGGGCAGGGTGATGGGGTAGACCAGGGTGCTCTCCAGAGGCTTCATGTCGGCGCCCTTCCCTAACGCCAGCTTCAGCCTCCTGCGCAGGTAGAGCGCTGCCACCAGGAGGAGAAGGCACGCCGCTCCAAGGGTGATGACCAATACCCAGAAGAGCCCCATGCTGCTGTCCGGCGCCCGGGCCTCCATGAACACCGGGGCGCTGGCGACGACTGCCACCTGGTAGCGCTCCGTCTGAAACTTGACCCCTTGCTCCTCGGAGTAGCAGATGTAGCGGCCGGCTTGCATCTGGCCCGCTTCGGGGACGATGAGGGCTTTGAGGGTCCGGTCAAAGCGAGGTCCTCCTGCTTCCGGGTCGCCCAGCTGCAGCTCGCGGTCGTTGACCACCCAGAACGGCTGGGCCAAGTTGGAGACAAGCTGGCAAGGCAGCACCATGTCGGACCCAACGACCACGGTTACGTTTCTCAATCGGGAGTGTTCTGCAGCGGAACGGGAGGGTTGGAGGGTGAGGGGAAGAGAAGACAGGAGACTGAACTACAGGTCATCCATCATCAATCTGTGCTTAGGCCACTAAATTCTGCTTGATTTCAATTTATTCCGTTTTATGTATTCACCAAGATGATGCCAAGTCTATTTTCCATCTTCAAGCTAACTTGCTCCTGCATTGACACTTAACTCTCACAAGGGGGCACCAGTGAGGCGCAGCTCATACTCACCAGGACTGGGGATGGAGACCGGCTTATCAAACTTGGCTTTTCCACGACTAAACCTGTCCAGCATGAGGTCCTGGGAGAGGGAGGAGGTGGACCTGGAAACAAAACAGAAAAAAAGTTCAAATTAGAGACCTGAGAGATATTTTGACACCTTGAAGGATAATATCAGGGTTTATGCTAAATCATATTAAAAAAATTACATGAACTGACTAGAAAAAAATTGATTGAATTTGTCTTCAGCCTCTTCTACTTTGACACACCCAAATAATATCTAGATCAAAGTCCCCACAGCGTAGGTTGCAAGGGAGCCACAAGAAGTTGGATTTGAAGGTTTTTGGGGGTTTTTGGAAGACGGTCATCTGATCAGATGAGACAAACGTCCTCTCCTAGAAAGACACTGGTTGCAGTGACATGTTTTATTCAGCAATAAAATGAAAGATGATAAAAGTTAAAAAGTGGGAAATGGATGAAGCTAAATCCAATAAAATCCTGGAGAAAAAAAAACTTTCAAAGGGTTTTAAAGCCTTGAGACTGAAGGTTCACATCCGAAGCAGGATGTGAACCTGCAGCTAATACTCAGATGATAGCTGTAGCTGTGATTGGAGTGGAAAGTGGTTTTGTGTGGCATTGACTCAGCACTGCTGAATACAAATGTGTATCATACTTTTGCAATTTTTATTCAAATTTAAATTAAAATGTTATATTTTCCTTCCACTTTATAATCACACACCACTTTTGTGTTGGTCAATCACCTAAAATATATTATATAAAAAACAGCAGCTTAAGTTTTGGTTCAAATAATGTTCCACACACCCGTCCCTCAAACGCAAGACTCGTTCGACACGAACCGAGCCAACAGGGGCGAAGAAAAGAAGTTGTCTCACCCTCGGTGGAGGTCGATGCGGACGCAGGCCCGGCCCTCATTGTCCCAGGCGCAGTAGGGGTCCCTGGCGAGCAGACAGTCTGGTTGAGACTGATAGCGGCTGCAGTTGGCCAAGGGCAGCTGGAGAACCTCGGAACGAGATCCGATGTACAAGTACTTCTACAAAGGGAAGCGAGAAAAGGCGAGGACAAAGAACGGGGCGGGAGGCCGGCCACAATCCAGAGGGAGAGATGAGGAAGAAGAGGAGAGATAAACACAGACGGAGAAGACGGGAGAGTGACAGAGTTATGGGTTAGAGGAGATAATGGGATAATCGCTCTCAATTACAATGACACACGCCCTTCTGCCCTCTTCCAATCCAATCTGGTTTGCGGCCCTTTCGCAGAAAGCCGTTATAAAATATGTCTGGCCGTGGCTAAGCCCGCATTAACGAGATAAGCAGTAGGCTTTGGAGACGAGAACACCCGGACCAAAGTCCATCGATTTAAATGGCCGTAGAGAGACGTGTCCACCAAAGGGTCAGCTCCCCGTCGTGGAGTTACAGCGTTTATAATGGGGGAGTTTTGGCTTCATGAGGTGAGACCCGATATGAAACAGGGCTGATAAATGCCCCCTTATTCAACGACTGCCCACAGATGATCCATACTCATAAGCATCAGACAAAAAAGGGTATTAACAGATCAACACAGACAGAGGAACGGCGCTGAAAAGGAATATAAATGAACTTGAGATGAGACAACAAAGAAGCCAATAGATCTCCAAAACTATACGATAGATAGAAGAGGAAGACTCCAGAAACAAAGCAGGAAGTAGCCTCTACTAGGACCGAAACGATTAATCGTGCTGAATTCACTACTGAAGTAATTGTCAACTGATTTAGTAATCAATTAATCGTTAACTGGAGTATAAAGTTTACTTTCTGTTGGTATACAGACTAAAAAATAAGACATTTAGCATTTAAGACATAAAAAACCTTTTCAACATGGGAGGAAAACAGGAAGTTCATAATGACATAACTGCAAAAAAGACAAAGAACAGCTCCTTTTTTATAAAATCAAAGTCATTTTACCCTTGGTATGTTTTGATCAATTTGTACTTTCACACACACCCTGACAGATACCACGCCCCTTTGTTGTAAGGGAGTAGCAACGTAGTCTAAAATGGATGCGAAATGTTTCCACAACTGTTTTTACACCAGAAAAAAAAAAGATATTACTTTAGCATTTATATGGCATCTGGAGCAGATCGTTGGCTGGTGTTCTTACCTTGGAGTGTGAGATGGTCAGGCTGTCCACCGGCTGGGCCGAGTCGAACAGCTGGATCTCCTCGATCACGTGGGCCTCGGAGCCCAGGATGAGGACCCTCTGCAGCCAACCCTGAGCTGCAACACAACCAGCAACAAACACGCTTAACTCTGCTCTGCTCAGGCCAGCAACTCATCCAACAAGAGCAGACTTCATCAAGAGCAGGTCCAACACAACGTCTGGTCTGACGTCGATAACAATGAAATTTAAAGTTATATTTGGAGACATGATGGCAGAGCATTGATTCACTAAGAACTTACTGCAGGCTTTAAGTACAAACCCTGCGTGGTTTTGTATTCCTTCCTTCAATAGATGGAATAATAGAAGGGAAGGAAGGAAATGAAAAGAAAGACAGAAGGAACAAAGGAAGGAACGAGAGACGAGAGGATGGAAAGAAGGCAAGGAAGCAACAAAGGAAAGAGGAACAAAGGATGGGAGGAAGGAAGCAAGGGAGAGTGGAAGATTAGAAAGGACAGAAGGAAGGTAGGAAGGAAAAATGGATGAAGGGGACAACAGAAGGAAGAAGGAAGGAATGTAGGAAAGAAGAATAGAAAGAAGGAAGGGAGAAAATATGGATGAAAGGGAGAACAGAAGGAAGAAAGAAACAGAACAAAGGAGAGAAGAAAGAAGGAAGCAACAAAGCAGACAAGGAAAGGAAAGGATGAAGGGTTGTAAAAGATGGATGTTAGAAAGATAATAAGAAAAACTAGAAGAGTTGGAAGGAGGGTGAAAGAAAGAAGAGAAAGAGTGACATATGGATGAAAAAAATGACTGAAAGATGCAAAGAAGAGTGGACAAGACAAAATAAGGCTAAAAGGGTCAATAAAAGAAAAGAGGGAGGAGAGGATGGAAAAACCTATGGATGAGTGGAAACATTTTTTAGATATGAAAAAAGTTGTTCATACATTTTTCCATAAAAATGGATTCCTGAAGTCTAATTAGTCTAAACCTGGAACATTGGGAACATTGGGATGACACAGCAGTTCACTGGTTCAAATGGGATTCTGTGCAGTAAATTGACCCATGAATATATACCAATCACATTAACTATTTATGATCAGTGGCTGCAGAGAGTGTTTTTATTTAAATATTCATGAAAGCTGAATAAATTCACACCTGCAACTCCAAAGGAGTTTGTTTAAATATTAATGATGAAATATGATCATGTGCAGGAAAAGAAAAAAAAAATCTCTGTTGTACTTCATGACCCTATATGAAGCTACACTGTGAGCCTCGGGCTTTAACTGTTCCTTTTTGAGACTAAGTGATCTAAAAGCTCTGATTCCCATCACATTTAAGACGCTTTTTTCCTGTCTTTCTGAAGCACAAGGTGAAGCTCTCGGCATTAATCAGATTTGCTCGTCTTGTAAAAGGAGAAGCTCTGAAATTATTTAATGATGATAACTTTAGCTGCTAAAAGTTTATGGAGAAAAAACACTGTGAAACATGTCGGCGGTGATGAAGTGGAACACGCAGACGGGTTTTCTAAACTTTTCAGGCATGTTGGGCTAAAAATGTAAAAGCTGGAAAGTCCGGTTTCTTTTCGCAGCAGGAAATATTTAAAGATTTTTTTTTTTAAATATTGGCATTTCTGCTGGCTTTTAGCACCCTGGGGGACAGCAGCATCAGAGAAGTGTGATGCGTGGGGGGCTGATGCTCCAGAAGGGAAAGAAACCAGTTTAGATCCCTGGTGATGAAGATGGTCTCAGGCACAGCTGGTGGGGTGACCTTGATGTCTGAGACGGTCTTAACGCTCTGAAATCCACCATCTTGTGAGGTCCTGGTGATTAAAGGGGCAGTGCTGTGGATTTTCCAGCCACATGGTAAAATTTAAAGACGAATCAAATCACCATGTTACCTTCAGTTGTTATAAAAATGCTACATATCTCAAATATGACTTAAAAGTAAAAACGTTCGCTAGCTAGCTAGCAAAAGTTTATTCGGATTCGGATTCACATTGTTATGGTAAATCAACAACTTTACTAAAAAGAAAACAGAACAAAGTACAATTTTACAAACAAATATTTGACCATAAAAAGAAGTAGGCTGAAGTTGAGGCTTATGCAAATTCAGACTCAGCAGCAGAGTCAACCTCCATGAGACAGAATATAATGAAGACCTCTCTGTGAGACTCAAACTTCTGCCTGACAGAAAAGTCTCAGTAAAAAAAAAAATTAATTAACATTAAATTGTCCTGCAATGAGGAAATCTAAAATCTGTTATTTATGTACTGAAGTCTAATTTACACGTTTTAAATTAATTTAAGACATTTTAAGGCCTTTATGAAATTAAAACTTTTTAAGGATGCGCAGACATCTTGCAGGTGTGTTCTGATGGAGGGATTAAAATTATAACGTGACCCAAAGCCAGAAAGAAATCCATTTTACTTATTAAGTGTGTCAGGCAAAAACACAAGAACCCAAAGTTCCCTAGCTAGGGAGGCTAGAGAGGAGCGAAGCACACATACGTTCATGTAGAGGCGCAGAAAGCAGCAGGCGTATCATCATGCAACGTCAGCTAATCCCTCAATCCCGCAGAAAAACCGTCTCTACAGTGTCTCCCTGTTTCTCTCTTCACATCAGCTGTCAGCACGCTGTGGCTAATAGCTAATCAAGCTGGGAGCCCGACCCGCACTCTGAGCGTCTGCCTGGGGCCCCTTTTGGGTTTGTGCTGCGAGGCGCGGCGAGTTGGAAGAGCGCGCGCACCTGCGTGTGTGTGTGTGAGGCACATGCCTGTCCGGTTTGGCCCGCACTCCGTCGCTGTCGCACCGTCTTCGCCCACGTGCTGGTCTGAATGGCAAGCAGTGGCGTTTTAAATACCAGCGCTACTCAGCATGAGGAGTCTGGAGCGGACGAGACAATTTCTGATCAGAGCCGCCAGCATATGGGGTCCCTGTTCCTGCTGACCGGAGATATTAATTAAGCTGTGCATAGGTGAGACGTTTCCCTTGATGCGTGGAGGTGTTTCTCGGCATGCAAATGAAGGCCTTAATTGAAAGCCAGCTGAAGTCTGGCCATATGGCGTGTTGTTTGTGTGCCACCGTGTCTAATTCCAGCGGCCGCCCCTGGCTGCTGCCACAGCCTGTGAAGCTCTTACCTGTTTAACGGGCACCGCGGAGTTCCCTCAACACGCGCGCGCACACACACACACACACACACACACACACACACACACACACACACACACACACACACACACACACACACACACACACAGGTAAAATTCAAGCATATTCAAGGTACAGTCTCACCACACTTTGGACATATTAACTTAAGGTGCATTCACACCAGCTCTGTTTAGTCCACTTTGATCAAACTCCAGTTCCTTTGTCTGGAAAGTTTGGTTTGGTTTGATTAAGGAGGAGTGTTGTTCTGATGGGGACCAAATGAAAAAAACTAATTTTGGTGCACCTAAAATCCTAGGAAGCGCAGGGAATTCTGGGTAATTACAACCAAAACAAATGAGCCAAGCTAGCGCCAACTAGAGAGATGGCTTACCTTTAGGATTTGAAGAATGTTACGAAAACTGTCCTCGCTTCCGGCATAGAAATAATTTTAGGAATTCTAACTGACCTAAGACAGTAAACATTTAATCGGATTTAACTTCAGCCAGTGAAAGAAAAAGTGTCTGTCTTATTTTTTATTAGGTGTATGAAAATATCTAGTTTCAACTGTAAATGAGGCTTTTCAAATTTAGGCTTTTAATCGAACATTAGCTTGAACTTTGTTACAAACCTGTGCAGTTTGAATATCAGGCACTTTCAAGGACCTTATAGAGAAATCAAGGAGCACTTTCCAAACCTTGTAAACACCTTAAGGAAATTCAAGGATTTTCCACACGACACTTAGTCAGTAGATCCAAATAAAAAGAAACGTTGTCCGACATTATGTAATCAGACATGACAAGTCCAGCTTTGGCTAAAGCTTGTAAGGCCTAACTCGTCCGTATGCAACAGATAACAGAGAAGATTCTACACTGTTGCCCTTTTTTTTGTTTTCCTCTCCCCCAAAGATGGGGAACAGGATGTTCTCTCGGGTGGAACTGCTCTGCAAGGATCAGGATGATTTGCAACCAGGGAGCACTTTTTATCAGCACACGTCAAAACGCCTCAGAGTGCAAAACGTCGAGTCTGAGGTGATGAATATGAGCTGCATTCTGAGCTGGAGCATGAAGGCTGCAAGTTTGATCTTAAGATTTTTTCAGTTTGAAGAGTGCATTTATCTCAAACGTGTTTGCGTTTTGCTGCAGATACCCACTGCAACATTTGTTTTATTGGGATTTTACGTGAGAGAAAAAGGTGGATAATAGAAAAACTAAGCAAAGAATATAAATGTAAATTGTGAATGTAAATGTAACAAGATTCATTTTAACTGGATTCCAAAGTCCCAAAGAGAAATTAGAAGTAGTGACTCTTGCAAACTAAATTTCTTCAGAGTCATTACAAAGGGTTATAGCGATGGGAAGGAAGGCTCTCCTGTAGCAGTCTGTAGTGCAGTGGGTCTCCAGAAGCCTCTGAGTGAAGACTCCCATCTTACTGTCTCAAGCCTTTTGCATCCTTGAACATCTTTTTCTTCCAGGACTGCATTTTAATTTTAGGGAATCAGTGATCAGCCGATACTCTGACTTTTCAGGCAAAAAGAGAAAGAAAAAAATAAAATCGATAGGCAAAAATCAGGAAACTGCAATCGGTGCATCGCTTCATCAAATCCTTAGAGTCTTGCTTATAAAATTGTGAGAAAGTATAAGGGTCATGAATACTTTTGCAAGTAATAACTATATGTACACTTCTGCAAAAATAAAAATCTTACTAAGTATTTCTGAGATAGCTTCTACTGAAAATATCTTGTTTTTAGAAGCCAGCGTGGTGCAGTAAAGCAGTAAAATGCCACTTGAAGACTATTTTTTTTAACAGGAGGTTATATTTTTCCATAAAATCACACCGATGTTTTCCCTGATAACATCGGAGCCTCTCCCTACCTGTGCCGATGAACAGCATGTTGTACGCCCGCTGGTCCAGGCCGCTGACCCGGTCCACCGCCAGCTTGGTGAAGTTGACGCCCTTGGTCAGCAGCAGGGGGCGACCCAGGGCTTTGTCCTCCATCAGTGGGTGTTTCTTGGCGAAGTTGAGCGTGGCGTCGGGCAGCTGCAGGGAGCTGTTGTAGCCGTTCTCCCTGTCTGAGTTAGTTATGCACTGCAGCGCAGGGAGAGGATGGAGAGACGGGGAGAGAGAGCGAGACAGAAGAGAATGGAGGGAAGGAGACTTCTTAGTTGGCGCTGGCGCAGGTTGGCATGGTTAGTTGGCGTGGAGGTTGACTGCCCTGCCTCCCCTCCGTTTGCTCCATTACCTTCCTTCCTTTCCGTCCTGGCCCATTATGCCCTGAGCTTTTTCGTGACATGCCAGGTTCAACCGTTTTCCACCTCCACGCTTCTCTCTCCATCACCTGTTTCCTCCCCGCTGCCTCCCTCATTACCCCTCTCGTCCCACTTCTCCTGCTGGTTTTTTCCCTACTTCCTGAAATGTTCCCTGGACTCTGAGTGGGGTTTCGTACCGATCCGGGCCGCGGGCTGGGGGTGGCGCCCGTGTATCGCCCCCATCTCTGGGACGCCTCCCTGTACTCCTTGTAGGATCCCTCGAACACCTTCTTCACGTCGCCGATCTGGTACTGGCACACGGCCGACACGTCCACGTCGCCCCTGAAACACGACAAGAGAGTAAGGCAGTCAGCCGTGTGCGGCGGGGAAAAAGTGACGGATGAATTATCTGTCTGCCGGATGAATGCCTGACATGAGCCAAACGGGACGGAGGACGTGAAAATAAGAGTGAAATGCGTCTGTCACTGGCATGTCAAGTGAATGTGAGCAACCAAGAAAAAGGCATTTCTATACACAGAAATATGTCTTGTAAAAGGTTTTTAACCAATCCCATTGCTACTAATAAAGCCGCCTTTATTCTAATGTCTCTCTATTGAGAGACATTAGAATAAATGTCTCTCAACATCGCAACAAAATGCTTCAGAAACAACCTAAATGTTACCAACAATATCCCAAGTTGGGGTATTTATGTCACTTATCACAAAGAGTTCTTGTAGAGTTTTGATGTGATTGTCTACATCAGTTTTCAAGTTCAACAATTGATTTTCAGACGTTAATTAAAAAAAAGTCAGAAATCTCATTTTATTATCATCATCATCCATGCTTAGCATAAGCTATTTAAAACAAAAAAACATTTATTATACATCACAATACCAGACACGTTGCAATGGTACATCAGAGAAAAACGAGTGACGACCATTTTAGTCACTGGATGTGCAAAGCTGACGTCGACACAACTCAAAAATCTGTGTTGGCGGATCACGAAATCCCAGCCACACTTCAGATTTTCAAACAATTTTGAAAAGTGTCTAAAATAATTCACTTTCCTTCCACTTCACGACGTCATTGCTGCATTTTGCGCCGCATGAAATCCTGATGAAATACGTCGAAGTTAGTGGTTGGACGGTAACAAAGTGTGAAAAAGAGAAAGCAGACAGATTGTGTTGTGAGAAGCTGGATTATTCACGCTGCTGTAATTTTTGTATTGAATAAACTGCCATATTGATATATTTCCCACTTTCTTGTGGCAAATACATCTGATGTTTAAACTCCTGTAAATAATTTAGGCAAGTGGCGGCTGCTGTGACTCAAGAGTTACGTTTCATTTAATACTGAGGCTATTTTTCTTACACGCACGCACGCACGCACGCACGCACACACACACACACACACACACACACACACACACACACACACACACACACACACACACACACACACACACACACACCAAGTAGGACTAAAACTGGCTGTTGACTCGTGACCCAGGCAGATTAAATTACATTTGTCACCATCATATGACATTTGATTTCCATCCTCATCCACTGGGAATGAGTTTCTTTCCTTTCTGTATTCAGCCACTCAGACAACAACATGCAGGCAACGTCGCTTACCAAAAAAATGTTGTGCGCTTGTACTCAGGGAACTGTAAAAGTCACAATTTTCAACCTCCTGCTGTGTTTTTGTGTTATTGTTGGAAACACTTATTGACGTACACGGTTTTAGATTTAGCTTCAAAATGGATTGCACACTGCAGTGCTTTCACAAAGCTGCAAATAGCCGAGTAAGATTGTTTTTATGAGCTTATGTCTTGATTTATCTGGATGGGGGCAAAATAGGAGGAGAGTTGCTGATTTTATAATGTCAAACCTAGATGATGGCGTTAAATTCCTAATGGGTGAAGCTAAAAGCATGAATGGCGATCTTCTGACTTGAACTCTGAAATCATGTCCATAATGTCACGTTATCTTAATGGTATCTCTATCAAGGTGAGGCGGTTATAGAACTATTGCAGCATAACGTCACACGCCCTAAATCCTGCCCCCCTTTTCCTGCTGAAGGGCAAAAAGATGCTCCATGACGATGACAACCGTTGGTTTTAGCTGTTCGGTTGTCACTATACCACGCTAAATCTTAAATGTGTGATATGTAAAAGAAAAAAGGACAGAGTGCTTTTTCTACTAAAAGGTCAGGAAGAAGATAAAAAAGTAGCTATGCTAGCTTGACTTTGACAAGCTTAACAGTGATGTGGAATTCTGTGTGGTTTGGTTTAGCGACTCGCACACCAACTCTGACAGATCATCAGTAGAGCAGCTGTTTAAATTAGCTAACAACCACTGTTGTGTTAGATTAGCTAATATCAGTGGTAGCTAATCTAACATAGCGATCGTTTAATACTTGCAAAATAAACATCAAGCCTAAAAACATAAAACTGTGACAGACTGAATGTTCTGTTCTTTGCGTGGGAAACGTTTGAGTATTTTTTTGGCGTTGAATTTTGGTATATGTAGAGGTGTTGTTGTCAGTTGCTATGACACAGAGTCTGTGTGTAACGTAGCTGAAAAAGAAGTATAATACTAATGGCTTTTGTTGTTCGTCAAGTGTTGTTCTGAGTTTTGTGGTGCACTGCACTAAATTAATAATCCCTACATTTCCAATTCAATTTCATGTCAATTTAACTGAATCGTCCTACCGCCGCAGTGCAGCTATGGACGTAAAAGAACAGACTTTTTGCCCTCCAGCATTGTGCGCATGAGTGAAATTTTCAGATGAAACAATAGCATGCAAGGGGTCAGTAAGGTAGAAGCCTTTCAGCAGCTGAACCCCAAACGAAGAAAGAAAGCTTGCGGTTCAAAGCCAACCCGATTGGTGACACGATATCTTACTGAAGAGTACAAAAGGTTCACTTCAAAGGCGTCCGTCTGGAGACAGAGAACACCTCAAACTTTCCTCCAAAAGACTCCCTACCCCCACCTGTACCTGGCTGGGAACCACTACAGTATTACAATTGGTCAAGCAAATTACAGTCTTTACAAAGTGGCTGTAATATCTAAAATATTAAATAGGTCCGCTAAATAGAAGAGAGAGGAAGATGTTTTCAGTATGTCTTATCATAAATGTTTAAGAGATCTAATTTACAGAAGAAATTACCAGGGCTGTGATGGATTTTGGCTTCCAGGGGGAAATAAAGCAGCTGGGTTGTGACGCTAAAACCAGAGGGTATATCTGTCAGCTGAAATCTTTATTCAATAGTTTAGTTAATAGTTGTAAATTGCGGCCATATTTGTGTTTATGACGGAAATATTTTAAAGGAAGTGAGGAAAAAAAACCCAGCCTTCCTCCAGACAGACTACACTGCAAAAAATCTTACAAAGTACTTTTGGTCTTCTACCAGCACACTATTTTATGTATATAACAAGACATTTTCTCCATATTATAAATAAACTATTACCTTTTAAATCAATATTAAGCTCCTGTATATTTACTTGTAGGTTGATTTCGTCTTATTTTTTCACACTAATTTGCTCCAGCAACCAGACAAAAATACTTGGTAAAATGTTATTTTTGCAGTGTTGTAATGCATCAGAGTTAATGTTCAAAATCATAATGTTGGCTGGTAAATAGATAAAAGTTATTGCTCCTTTTCTCCTTTCTGATTTACCCCAGCTTTATCTCCCTCAGATCAGTTGATCTTAGTTGTCCAAGGTGGAAACCTTATGGAGACTTTTTCTGTTTCTGCTTTTAAACATCACAGACATCCTGATTTTATCCTCGTTCTCCTTCTTTCCTGTCCATTTACTGCGCAATAAAGGCCACTAAGCTTAAAAAATAAAAGCACATCTTTTATGAATAGCGTTTGGCCCTGAGTAAGTGGTTCTTTTAAATGTCTCTATTCTGTTTTAAAAGTGTTTCATGTCTTTGATTTATCTTTTTTATATGGACCTGTAGCAAATGTACTGTTTTTTTTTTTAAATGTGCTTTATAAATATATTGGATTTGGATGTTTTAATGCTCCTACAATGGCCAATAACTGTGTTGACTGAATAAAAGTTGGATTTATCTAGTTTTGATTGTTTTTTCTGTGTATGTTATGCTTCTGCTGTAAACATGAAATTGTCCTCCATCGTTTTCAGTGTTCCTTTAAGTGGAGACGGTACCACAGTGGTCCTACCGCTGCGGCTCGTCGTTGTCTTTTAATCTTTCAAGGTCAAGACAACGGTTCTCTTTAGGAAACGGATTTATCGCCATTTAAAACCACATTAAATCTGTGTGACATTCTGCCTCTAATAAAAGCAATAAAACATATCCAAGGACGCCCGAGTGGTGCGCGCTCTAAATGGCTCACATTTGTAACAGTAATAACTTAAATTAAAACCCCCCAATTACACTGTAAATATCTAATCACACAAAGTACATCAGAGGAGCCATCTTATCAGAGCGACTCGCCGCTCGGCGATTTCATTAAGGGTTTCTGACACGTCGGCGGCGGCGGAGCACTAATGCGGTAATTAACTCCACCGCTGAGTCTGAAATACAGAGTAATGCATCTCCGGCGTCCGGCCGCGAGCCTTTTCCTCTCATACTGACCACTGAGCGTGAAAGATGCCATAGAAGGTCGTCCCCCGCCAGTCGGGCCCCGGCAGCGTGAAGACGGACCGCAGGTTGTTGAAGGAGACGTGGCGCTCCGGCAGGGAGCACTCCAGCCGGGCTTTCTGGAAGGTGGTCCACTTCTTCTGCAGGGTCCTGGTGCCGCCCAGATCACCCTGAAAGAGACACACACAGCATCTGAGTCTCCCTCTTTTCACTCCAGATGTGGTCCACACTCAAACCGACTTTGGATCTGAGGTGAGCCTTCGGAGTCACATAAAGATGGTTACAAAGTTGGCCTTCTATTGCCTCGTAGAACATTTCTGGGATTACAGGACCAATGTCCCAGCAAGACCTGGAGAAACTCGTCCATGTGCTTGTCTTACTTAGACTTTTTCCAAGTGATAAAAAAGTAATGGTAATACTACACACTGTTAAAGGTCAGTAAACATTCATTTGTAGTGAACATTTAGCAATGAACTTGAAGACATTTTACACAACCAAAAGAAATAAACATCGGAAACAACAGATAAAGTGAATTATGACGTCTCTATAAACAAAACTGTCTTTCAAAAACAGGGACTAGTTGAGACCAATATACCAAACTAAAGACTGTTTCATCCAGAGAAAACCAACAGCCATGCAGCTAACCATCAAGCTGATTTTAATTTATCTTGTTATTAACTGATTTATTGATTATTGTGACAGGTCTAGGAATACATAAATCTCTGTGAGATCAACAGCTTTGGATTCTGCATTGTAACTTAACTTTGCTTCAAACTTTTTCTCCAGTTTTATCCCTGACCCGTCTGCCGTCCTCCTGGATCTTCATGACTGTCTTCGTTCTCTGATGTTCTCTAACAAACCTCGGAGGCCTTGACAGAACAGCTGGACTTTTACCGAGACCAAATTACACACAGATGGACTTCATGTACTAATTAGCTGACTTCTGAAGGCAGTTGTTCTCTCTGACTTTTACGTACCGACACGCTGTCGAACAAAAACGAACAACGGTAACGACATCTTCAAAGCCGACAAGGCAGAAAGAAACAGCCGACCTCTGCTTTTTCGCAAACTGATCAAAGTAATAATCCGCCGACAAAACATAAATATATTCAAACGGTGGTTTAAGCAGACGGATATTTCTTGGTGCTGAACTCAGAAATGTAGGATTACAAATGATTTTTGCTGAACTCCATTTTTCAACCTGGATATGCTCTTTAAGCTCCCAGGTTTTTTCTTCTTCTTCTATTTCTTTTAGCGCTTTGTTATATTGCATTTCATTAGCCTCCCCTTCACCCCATCAAAGACAAATATCGTCTTTATTCTCCCTCTTTATCTGCTCAGCAGTAAACCTGTTCAGTTTGCCCCCGCCGACTGAACTGTTGTAATTGCACGTAAAGGCTTTCAAATCCATTCTGACCCTCGGATATTGAAGCCTGATATGGAGGACAAAAAGAGGGAAAATAATAACTCTCATTAAAAAAAAAAAAAAAAAAACGCTAAATGTGTAGACAGGTGGTGCTGGATTGTATTCTTCTTTGTGCTCAAAGGAGACCCAATTTGTTGAATCGTCTCTATTATCCTCTGCAGATGATGTAAAACAGGATTTAGAAGGTGCAAATGCATGTGGCGCAGCAGCAAAACTCACAGAAGCAGCGCAACGCGTGCTAAGCTATCGAGATATAGTCTGATCCAAACAATTCAAACATCACAGTGCCTTAAAGAACAGTCAAGCACGTCTCAGCGAAGAGGCTTCTGACATGCGGCCGTAACTACGGCGTGGCATCAAAGCTAATTAGTTTTCCTAATGAGGCCATTTATTTTGAAAATGAATAATTAATTAGCAGATATGTCCGCGTCAGTGTGATTGTCTCCGCATGGGCCGATATAAGCAAGCTGGTGACAAGCCGAGAATGAGTTGCTCCTGCTGCTTTGGGTTAAAATAAACGATTTAAAAGCCACTGATCTTATTTTCCTTTCTTTGCTCGGTAGCCCGCGCTCTCCACTGTGCTCTTCTACTGCAGAAGATATCCGGCTGTTCTGGTTCCTACTGGACACGAGTTAGCTTTGTACAGCTAGCTTACGCTGCCAAGGCATTCGGGGGGTGAATTGTTTTGCCTTCTTTGAAAAGACTCAGTCTTGTTGGAAGGAGATCATTTTCCCAACTCTTTCCACAGATTCTCAGCTGGATTTAGGTCTGAACTTTGACCTGTAGTGCAAAGCTGGCACGTCTGTGCCACATCTGCACATCCAGAGGTTGTCAAATTTAGCTAATTCTTTCTTGTACAATAGATCAAACCTAGTCAAATTAAATTAAGCAAATCTCAATAGTTCAGTCCAGACTTTGATTAGAGACCACTGAAACGTGTTATATCAATAAACTTGACTGATTGCTTACTTTGCAGTGGCTGTAATTAGTTGAACTGTATTTTATAGCGGAGCATCAGAGTTAAAGGGGCTGAACATGTTTAATTAGTGTAGTAGAAAATCCATCTATCGTTTTCCTCTGCCTTTTACACTCTATCTTATCAAAGTGAACACGGGGAATACCTTTGCATTGCCCTCTACACTAGATTTTTCCTGAAACTGCTCTCTAGCTAAAACCCACAATGGTTAGCACATTATTAAGTTCTCAGAAACAGCTGCCAGCACAGCTGGAGGAAGCAGAAAACAGCTGATTCCCAGACGAGTCTGCAGAGAACCGTGAGTTCGAGTAAGATCCATCCCTGCGCTCCTGTATTAACTCTAACTGCGTTAGCCGAGGCCGATTGGCGTTGGAATTGGTGCGTGTTTACGGAGCCCAGGCCGGATCGGGTTACCTTGCAGACACGGGCCACTCTGGCCACGGTGAGCTCGGTGTCGCAGTCCAGCTCCAGCGCTCGCTCGCTGAAGAAGAAGTAGATCTTGTCGTCGTCGCCGTCTTTGCTGCCGCTGCTCTCCCTCACCAGGGCCGAACCCACAAAATCCGGCTCTGCACACACACACACACACACACACACACACACACACACACACACACACACACACACACACACACACACACACACACACAGGCACAAAAAGGAGATCAGAGGGTGTATTTTTACTCGGCTGACATATATCACAAGTGAGCAGAGACGGTTTCAGCCTGCAGGCCTGAATCACACCCCGCGCTTGCTGGCTTGACACGTCCATCTCATCCTCCGTCGGCCTTTCTCACCTCCTCCTCTATTTGCTTTCATCATCCCCCTTCGCCTCACCTCTCCACCAGTCGTTTCTCACTCTCTGTCTCTTCCTCTGCTCACTATTAGTGATCCATTTTGTGTTTTCCCCCTTCCTCAGTCACTGCCGTCTTCTTTTTTTATGTCTCTGTGTCTGGGCCTCATTAGGTTATAGATATTGCTTTTTCAAGACAATCACGCTTTTTTTTTTTAAAGAAAAAAATCTTAGCTGCTTGGGGTTTCAAATTTATTTTTATGCCAAAAAGTTTTTTTTAAAAATATATATTCTGTGACTTTACTGGCTGCCCAGACAAACCACTCTTTTTAAGGTAGGAGTCAAATTTTCAGCCGTAATGGGATGGTGTAAACTCTCCACCGAAGCCCAGACCAATTGAAGGCTTTTAGTTTGGTCAGAAATGGCTTAAATTGAGGTGAGTCTGGTTTCATCGTAGGTCTGGTCTTAAATAAATAAAAAAACTTCAATATCTGTATGAATAATAAACAGACGCGCGAGGCAGAAGCTGCACCTCATCTGTATGCGCCTCCTTTCTTCGCGTACCTTCCCGTCTCCTCTCTCTCTCTCTCTGACTCTTCATCACCATTCCTAATGTCTTGTTTTTCCATCATCCATTTCTCCTGCTGTGACTTCATCCTCTTCTCTCCCCTTCATTTCTTTCCAAGTGCCTCACTCTGTCCCCCGCCTCCTCGACCCAAATGATAACAATCCTTCGTCATAGCTGAGGAGTGAGCTTCACGCTCTCAGCTTTTTTCACCTCAAATTTCAGGCGCGAAGCTTGATGAAAATTAAACATCCTCGTTAGCTTCCACCGTTTCTGTAGCCTGTCTTTACTCCTCAACCTGAGTTAATCAATCATATTTTAAGTGGGTTTTTGTTCTAAATCAAAATGATAAATGTAATTTTAAAAGACTAGCTTGGATTGGTAAGCTACACCAATTCAAAGTGTTTTGGGGTTCCAGTTTTACTGCCTTCCCAGAGAAACAGACCCTGCAAAGGCAACGAATGGACCTATTAGACCTGAGCCAATGTTAATGCAGCTGTGATTTAAACCTATAAACATGTTGCATGTTATCGTTTGCATCTGGAAATATTGTGCATTCGCACAATGCCGGAGAGTAAAAAGACGATTTTTTTACTTGCCATCCGTAGCGGCGCTGCTGCGGTAGAACGATTCAGCTAACAAAATGAAACCTGGAGATGCAGGTATCATTAATTCAGTGCAGTGTGCCACAGCAAAGGGAAAGTAATGCAGAAAATGGTGAACAACAACTCAAGAGTACTCATCTTCACACTCTATGTGTTGGCTACGTTACACAAAGCAACAGACACCACTAATGTACCAGGATTCAACAACAAAAAACACGCAAACATTTCCCACATAAAGAGCAGAACATTCAGTCATTATATTTTCAAGCTTAATGTTTATTTTGCGACTACCGAAAAATGGTTGATTAGTTAAAGTAAACACCTGCTCTGCTGATGACATGTCAGAGTTGATGTGTGGGTTTCTTTTTTCAACTGAGCCAAAACACGTTGAATTCCACAGCACATCTACATTTTAAGATTTTCAAAGTCAAGCTAGCATAACTGACCTACTTCCCTCTCCTTCACTATTGTTTTAAAATTAAAACTTTTTCCTGACTTTGTTCGTTGCCATAGTGTTGACAATTAGTAGCAAAGAACTATGTTCCTATTTCTTGTATATAGCACACATACACTAGAGATTTAGTGCGTTACGTTGACAACTTGAAAGCTTAACCAACGGTAGGTGTTGTGAGCAAGTATTTTTGCGCACATGACGTCAAGTTGCAATGCGTCTGTTTTCTTTATCTTTACAGAAAGCAAAACTTTCAGGTCTAAAAGCAGTCAAAGCTTCTACTTAGAAATAAAAATGCCTGTAAGGTTCACATAAACAGCTATATAAAGACAACTTGATTTGATTCAGTTTGAAAGAATTTAATCCTTTTTACCATTTGGTGGTAATTTTATCAAAAGGCAGAAAAACATAGTTTATTTATTTAAGGGCTAAAAACAGAGATATAAACAGAGATATTTATGTCAACATTTACAGGCTTTGAGGATCATGCATTTTAATGTAAAAGGTTGTTAAACACCAAACAGTACAGGTTGTACACTGACAAGATGTTTATATCTTTGCTCTGATATCACCAGAGCAAAGTTATGTTTGTTTTCAGGAAAAAAGACAACTTTACAGTAAAAATGCAACTTTTCTATCTCTTTGAATGAACTGCAGTAACATAAATGACACAGACAGATGAGGAAAGGGAGTTCATTTGTATTTGTAACGGGAAAAAAGTCCTTAATTTTATAACAGTGACAAGTCTATTACATGTATTAATAACTGAGAGGTCCTGCGTTTGCCCCCAGCATAATCTGCTCTCTTTCTTATGCTTTCCATTCTCGACTGGGAGGCGGATAAATTTAGACTTGTACTC
Organism: Micropoecilia bifurca; assembly: GCA_903067075.1. Taxonomy (NCBI): domain Eukaryota; kingdom Metazoa; phylum Chordata; class Actinopteri; order Cyprinodontiformes; family Poeciliidae; genus Micropoecilia; species Micropoecilia bifurca. Next base: position 24,294 of record CAEGAF010180724.1, on the reverse strand, counting down.
ACATGTTGAAACAACGTTCCCTTTTAGAGCAAATACAGACCAATTTTAACCTACACACCTGTAGACACATTTGATGTGTTTTTATTGAAAAAATTAATCTCACAGGGTTTTTCTGGCCACTCTTCAACCAGAAAAACACACAGGGTGACGCTAGCAAGCTAACCTGCTGCTAGCTACAGCTGAAGCAGAATTATGTTTATAAACAAGTACGGGCCATTTGTAGTACTAACAAATATATCAAGAGCTGCCCAGAAGCAATCATACAATACAGTTAACTACAGCAGCATACTGAGGTTAATACTTCAAAATTAGCCATACCACTATCTTAAAGTAAGTACCAATTTTTTTCACAGACAGGGCAGAAAAGTGTTTAATTTGACAAAGAATATGAGAAAAAAAAACATTTCATGGATTGAAAGAGATAGAAACTTGTCTTAATGAATACATTTTTATTTAAAACATTTATTGTAACATATACAGCTCTCTCAAGTTTTTCATTAATCTTTAGAAAGAACACAAAAGCTCATATTTCTAACACTAGTTTAAGAACCGCCGTGTTCATGTTCCCAGAAAACTACATCTATTTTCAGCTTGGCACTATGAGTTATGTTCATTTTGTTTCTAATGGATGACTCTCAGTGATGTATGGCCGACGGTGGTTATGGACTTGGAGGCAGTGTGAGAGGTGTCCCAGCTAGCTGAGATGACAAAGTGAGAACACACACAACGTGGTGTGTATTCACTGGAGACATAAGCTGAGTACGACTCAGGGGTCACCTCCAGGAAACAGCTGTACCTCTGCTTTCTGCCAGTAATGCTTGCCTGTTCTGTAACTGTACAGGTTATTTACAACAGCAAGTATAGGCAATAAAAGCTAGGCTAGGCTAGCAGGTGATACCCTGCCATTCAGACAACTAAGTCAGTGTGCCTGCTTTTCTCTATAACGTCTTAAATTCTTGGATCAAAAAGTAAGGTCTTGAAATATCTTAAATTCATTTAAAAAATGTAAGTTGCCCTTAAATACGTTAATCACATGTCTTACATTTTATTGTTAGACGTGTATAAGCAACATTCTCAAGATATTTTCATTGCGTTCTATGATTCGAGGTGGTTGAGGCTACAGTCATGGCCAAAGGTTTTGAGAATGATTCAAATATTAATTTTTATAAAGTCTACTGCTTCAGTTTTTATAATGGACATTAGCATACATATACTCCAGAATGTTATAAAGAGTGATCAGCTTAACAGCAATTAATTGCAAAGTCAATATTTACTTAGAAAATGAACTTTATCCCCCAAAACACATTTCAACTTCATTGCAGCCCTGCCTTAAGGGGCCAGCTAACATCGTTTCAGTGATTGCTCCATTAACACAGGTGTGGGTGTTGTTGAGAACAGGGCTGGAGATCAATCTGTCATGATTAAGTAAGAATGACACCACTGGACACTTTAAAGTCATTTTCTCTGATGAGTCCCCTTTCCGATTGTTTGGGACATCTGGAAAACAGCTTGTTACAGTGCTTAGCCAATCAGTGGTGAGGAGGAGCCCTGATTGAAGGAGCTTCACTCTCAGCATGGATTTGAACTTTTGTCTTTATTTACTTCAGCAAAGCTCAGTGTTTTTACCAAATTCTATAGTCTAAATCTTTTTGGGGTTGGTACTGCCTCTAGTGGCGTGGGGGTGGTAACACAGCTAATATAATTACATTACTAAATCAGAATACAGCAAAGTATTTTGTGTGTCGGGGGAGGGAGGGTGTATTGGAATAGGAAGGGGTCGGTGAATGCGCATAGGCAACTGGTTCGGTACCTCAAAAAAGGTTAAGAACCACTGATCTAGTTCACCTGACAACAGCGATAACACTGATCCACTCAGAATTTAAGTGGACAATGGGAAGTTGCCCTGGGTCAATGATTTTTTTCCTGATAAGATAATGCAGATGGGTAATAAGACATTAGATAATACCTGTGCTGGTTAACCTTTAATGTAAGGGTAAAAATCTACTTGGAAACTGTACATTATCGTTAGAGTCGTCCTTTAACTGTCCCAGATTGAGGGGAAAGTGTAATGAGTCCAACAACAGCAAGACAGTGCATTTCTTTTCATCTCTACATAATGTTTATTTATTTTCTTGTTTATTTTATTTTCTTACAAATGACCACTTCATTCTACTCCACATTTTAGCACATTTTTTTTCTCTTCACACTCACCATTTAGCCAGGCAGGTAAGTATTCACTCTTCATGCTGTAATGCTGCTGGCCCAGGTTTCTCAGGATGACCGGCTCTGTGCCCAGGAAGTTGTTGAGCGTCGCCGAGTACAGCTCCTTATCTGTAAAGAAAGAAAAAAAAATTCAAGCTTTATATTAATTCAGCTTCTTTTTTTCCCAACAGACAATACAGGCATACATTGAAAGAGACTGTGTATCAGCTGGGAGGCACACAAATGCTGCAAGAATGGCCATCTGTGGGGTCACTAAAGCTGCCCACAATCAAGTGAATGCAGCATAAAAAGCTAAATTGCACCTCTGGACTCTCGGCTCGATAGTATTGGCTGCAGAAGCGATGAGAGTTTCTGCCAGAGCCTTTTGACCAGGTTTAATGCTTCTTTTAATTTGTTCAAGTTCCACAGTTGGAACAACAACAGCAGCTGGTGGGGAGAGTCTTCTTGACAGGGTCAGACAAAAATGTGTATTTTCTAAGAATAAAATATTGGTCAAATAGATCATCTGTATGCATACAATATTGTGAACAAGCCATTTCATTTTTTTGTATTATTACTATTATTTTCTGCAGATTGTGTTTGTGGAAGGTTTTGAAACGTTTTTGAGAAAACGGCATGGGCTTCTTCAAGGTCTATCGACATTTTACTTTGGATTCTTGTACATTGAGCTATATGTTGTTGCAGATTAAACTCAAACTAGAGGACAAACATCACTGCAGATCAAGCGATAACAACAGGAACAAATTGTGTTTTTTACAGAAAGTACACTACAAAGCAGTTTGTTTCTCCTCACACTGCCATGCAAAAAGCATTGATGCAACTCGCTGGAGCATAATTGTGAAGTGTAAAGAAAAGCATAAATGTGTTTTTCTTTACAAATTAAAAGAAGTATTTTTGTATTGCATTTGTAGCTCTGTGTGTAACTTAAGTTCAGGAAAACACAAAGAACATTAGCGAATAAACAGGATCATGAAGACCAAGGAAAACAGCAGACACGTCGGGGATAAAGTTGTGGACAGAGTTTAAAGCACAGTCAGGTTAGAAATCAATATGCTGAGCCTTGGATACGACATGGAGTTCAATCCATCACCATCATCATCATCATCATCATCATCATCATCAGAGAGTATTGCATTATTGCAAAGCTACCAACTCGCTCTGGACAAGGACAGAACTAAATAAAGAAACAGCCAAAGTGGCCTGCAGTCACTCCTGAGGATTTGTTGACAAGACAGTTGATAACTGTTGATGCCACAAAGCTGGAATAGATTGACTGACTTCATTTAAATGGGACAGTCAATGTTAATGACCATACAATGTTGTCGTGAACATATCAGATTTTGCTAAATGCTACATTCCAATCAAAGTCTCAGATAACTATACTGATCTACTTACAAGCGAGGCCTAACTCAAATCTGTAGCAAAGAATCTGTAGCAAGACTTGAAAACTGACGATGACAGATACTCTCCTGACTGCCTGAGCGCGAGCTACTTTGTGGCAAAATGTGGAGAAAAATAAGAAAAGACTGTACTTGATGTGAAAAGTGGAGGGCTGGATAGAAATACATACTGAACTTTTATTAGCATGCTGAACAGACTTTTATTTATATAAAAATATGTTGAAAACCATTTTGTAGCGTTAGAAAATATGAAAAAGTTAAAGGGGCACAAACATTTGTGATTCATTCTTTAAGGCAATTTGCTATGCCTAAATGACTCAAAGGTCTCTGTGAGGTGGAACACAAACTTCAAAGCTGAATTACAAAATAAAATAAAAATAAAGTCATGTCTCAAGATGCCTTGGAAGACTGTCAAGAAAATTTGAAGAACGTACTGACTGAGAAAAAGTACCAAGAAGCTTTGTTCCTTACAAGTGAATAATGACAAACGGGAGGCGTGCAGAACGTTGCAGTGTATAATTATGTCAACTTACCCACAATGAGGCCAGTGTGGCCCTTGGCAGGGTCATATGGACATTTGCCCTTCCCATCCTCCAGAGCTGCCGGGTTGAGGGTAAAATCGTCCGCTTTCTGCAAGCAAACACAAATTCCCACACACACACAAAAAAAACTATGAGGGGAGCACAGGTGGTACATGGTCAGTTTGAATTATGACCCACATGACAGAGCTGCAAGCCTCGTCCATCCGGTGCACGAACCCTTGCCATGTTGTCCTGTCGCATCAGTGTAACATGCGCGCGCACTTAGAAACCCACACGGCAGCACTCACATTATTCAGCCGACCCCCTGTGTGCTATGCTTCTCTTCTGTTGCATTTACTTTCGTTTTGTCACACGGCGGCATGGGCCCCTCAGCCCCCGGGGTTAGACATGTCAGGTTGACACCTGTCAGCCACTGCTTGCCATGACTCCAACCAGAAAAACACACACACAAATACTTACGATGTAATTGCATTTGGGCTGGAAGGCGTAGGTGCCGCAGGTGTAGAGGTGTGTGTGGTTGTAGCTCTGCAGGAAGCGAATGTAGTTGAAGCACTCAGTCTGCAAAGGGAAGAGTGGAGAAAGGGAATAATTGGAGTGGGTTTTTTTTTTTTCAAAAAGTAAAGCTGCAAAAGGAGTAACTTTGTTGTTTGTTAAAGCAAAGATGTTTTCACCACCGGTTCCACCAACTCAAATTTAAAACTTTTAAGACCTTTTGAAGACTATTGTGGATAAACTGTAAGACCTTTGTTACAACAGAGATGTACAAAAGAAATACAGGGAACCAAAAGTGTGAAATTTGTGGGTCTCTTGGCTGCAGTTTTGTGCTTCTCATAATGAAAATGGCAATAGATAGCTAGAAGCTTAGAGAGCCATATGGTAGCTGCTAAAGGCTTGTTTGTTTGCTTACTAGCTAGCTATTTAGCAAATTAGCCAGTTAGTTAGCCGGTAACAAACTGCTAATACTTGTTTGTGAGCCAGTTAACTAGCTAGAAGATAAGCTAAACTTCAAACTAGCCTTATAGCCTGGCTAGCTAGCTAACTAGCATTCTAGTTAGCTTGCTAGTTACCTCACAAGAAGGCTAGTCAGCCTTAACTAGCTTGCTTACAAGCTAAATATCTTGCTGGCTAGCAAGCATTACCAGTTTGTTATCAGTACATTTAGCCACCTTTGTAAAGTGATTAACATATTTAAGAACTTACATTTTCTTTAATGAATTTAAGAGATATTGAGACTTTTTAAAGATGAACGGCCAACCTGCCACCATGGTGCAGCTGAGAAAAGTCTTTAAGTTAAGTCTGCAATGAGAACTCTACAAATACATTTACAAACAAGCTTGCTTTCATTCTTCTGTTAAGAGTAAAAAGGAAGCCGTACGAGCGTTCAGCGTCCCTTTGACTGCGTCACTTAACATACAATGCTGTGACAAATTATCTGAGTAATCTAAAATGATGAAAAAAGTCACAGACAGTTCCAGGGAATAATTAACAGAATAATTTATGCAGCGCTTTATAGGGATTGCCCTTTCATGTCTGCACTGCAAGGAATGAAGAATGAAGCTCTTTGGATGGAAAAGAAAAACAGATGCTCAGAAACGATGCATACCAGCGAAATGAATAATTCACTGCATCTTGTTGATATTGTTTCTGCAACAGCAGGCCAGAAAAACCTAGCAAAGCTGTAAGCTAAAACAATAATTGGGAGTAACAGCCAGATTGTTTTTTTTAAAACAAAGTTTACATTTTCCTTGCAGATTTACTCATGTTACTTCAATTTCATTTTTTAACAGAGTACATTTTCAAATCTTGTATCATTTTCCCTTCACTTCACAAGAGTATGCTGAATTGTGCTGATCGAGGGGTGTGAATACTTTTAAGCTCCTAATTTTATCTAACATGGACTTTTTAACTCTACTCTAGCCATTTTCACAGCACTGCTGCTTCCCCTTTCCACTGAAAACCACATCAAAAGTTGCTGTTGTGCATCCAGTATATGAGTTACTATAAAATATTAAGGAAGGATGTTTTGCTTGTGGACAGTATGCAGCCTCAGTAAATGGAGGCTCCCGGTGAGGCTTAAGTGCAGACCCTGGAAAACTCACTGCTGATGATGAGAATCTGAATCTAAGAGAAAGGATTTAGAAACGTATATGTCCTAAAAAGACTTGGAACTAGGCTTTTTATAGTTAAATAAATAATTAGTTCTGAAAATGTATTTTTAAAGCATTTTGAATCTTAAATCTAGTAGGAAACCATCTTAGCTCCTTCATTTAGTTAGATCTGTAGTCTCATGCTAAAGGCTCGTCTGCAACGGGTCAACACCAAAACAGACTAAACCACCTCATTTTAAATCAACAACAATGTCAAAAATGTTAGTGTTTGCTGTTGTTGAAACGTTGTTTTATGACTTTTAAAGCCGTTGCATGGAGCGGCTATTTACAGAAAATACTGATATATTACACAAGAGCCAGAAGATGGTGCAACCCTAATTACCTTCCTACATTAAACACGCACTGGGGAGGGAAAATGTAAATCATTTCTATTTGAGATCACTATTTAAATGAAAAGTAGGGTAGAGTAAAAAATAATATGAAAACCTCTTATATTTTCTATTTCTTTTCAAACTGCTTTACCTTAAAATTCCAAAGTTCCTCTGACCAGAACTGCTTCACATGTTGGAGTTGTTTCACTCAGGTTGACTGTTAGCGATGAACCGTCTTACAACTCAGTTTCCTGTGTAAATACTTAGCAGCTTCTAGGCAAATGACCACCCAACATAAACATACCAACGGGTTTAAGGTTCATTAAACAGATGTAAATCTCTATGGCATTTTTGAGAATAGATGAAAGCCATGTTAACCTTTTATAACCTCTGAACAACAAATTATAAATTGCTCATGAATTAAATTCAGTGGTAGTTGTGCAGGCTGCACCCGACCAATCAGTGTGCGTGTTCTGACTCCAGTGTTACCAAACCCCATCCTCAATCGCTTTCTGTCCTTTTTACGAGCAGAGCTGCAATCTGCTCTTTTTTTTTTTGCAGCTGAAGACAAAAGACACGCTGAATCCGAGCGCTTTAAAAAGTTGCTGAGCCTGACCCTGTCCGAATGATAGACTTCTCTGTGGGCTAATGGAATGACTGGAAAGTTTCCAATTCGGAGACTCCTCGCAGTCTTAACAAAATGTAATTAAGTGAACTGAGAAATGTTGCACTTACAGTATAAGCTATTATTTTTCAAAACGAGTGGCGTGCTGTCGAACCGGCGGATGAAGCCGTCTGAGGGGTTTGTGGGGCTGTGTGAGTTAGCGTCCACTTTACCTGGTTGTTCTTCCCCTTGGAGACGCATTCCCTCTTCTTGTCCTGCGGAGCCGGCCAGTCGATCTGGGGGAAGACGGAGGCTAATGTGACTAGCCATTAGCAGCAGTTGTCGACTTTCCACCTGCAGGTGGAACATCTATATGCGTAGCAACACACAAAGATCCTTCCCTAGTCTATTATGAGATGCACTTTGAAACACATTACAGTAGGAAGAGACATCTTACTGCTCTGCCAATTCTCCACACGATTGCCCACCAGTTGCTGTAACTATAGCAACTAACCCAGACTCGTGTTAAGACTGTGTTCCAACAAACATGCTTCAGATATATTTCACTTGGTGAAAATTTTAAGTGTTTGTCACATTTTTTGATGAACTAACTATATTCATAGTCAGGAAAAAAGAGAAAATAGCACACCCCAAAATATTACCAAAAAATGTTCAGAAACATGTATGTCTGATCTTATTTTATGTTGAGTAGCCACATTGTTTTTAAGTTTTACTGATTTGATATGATTGTGTGTCAGATTCCACCAGGAAATGGATATTTTCTCTAACATTACTTTTACAGTAAGCACTGTTAAAAGTAATAACAAAAAAGTCCTATTTCAGATTAATCCCTATCTTTTTTTTGACTGTCTTTTTTTAACAAGGCTGTATTTGCAGATAGCCTCATCTTGCTAATCCACAATACACTGCGGTCAGTTATAATAATCCACAGACTGAGCTGCAGGTGCTGGAGGGTTAAAACACAGAGAAACGTCACTGAAGCAACTCAGGCTCATTCCATGGTTGTGTTGTTTCTGTCTCTGGCTCCATTAAACCTACTGCCGGGAGTGAGTTGGACCCCGCAAGAGCTTTACTGGAGGGATATATCTGATGATTAAACACCACAGCTCCCTGAAAGGATCAAACACAGCCTGGAGAGAATGTCGCGGCGCAAAGCGCCACTGGAACATGCGGAGACCATAAAACGCATTCTCCTCAACAACACCTGCCTGAACTCTGCGCTGTGGACAAAGGTCAGAGGAATCCACCGTGTTTCCTTAGACGTTTCACACACCATTAGTTCTAATTATAATGGCTATTAGGGCGAGAGAGTGAACGCCTCCACTGGATGCAAACCAACTCCAATCAAACGGTGGAGTTTTTACAAAAAGCAAATGTGCTGGTAGATAAACTGCATCTTAGAATATATAGGATGGTCATTACGTGCTACGGCAACTGTGGCTTTTAATGGTCTCGAAGTAAAAATAAAACATAAAGCGGGTTGTTTGGCATAATGACTGGCGTTGTAATCCACAATGTAAATTCTCATTTTTATTACTCCATCTTAAATACGTGTAGGTAAGGTGAGGCCTGGCGAACGAATCCAGGCCCATTAAATATTTCATGTTTTGTGCCGTTGCAGCCGCAAACCTCCAACAGAGATTCCTGAGGTTTTATGTGACGGTCTATTTGAGCTTTCAGACGTACACATTCAGTTCCACAGATTTTCAACTGGATTAAGGTTTGAACTTTGACTGTGATGCAGAAAATATGAAAACGCTTTTGGTCAAACAATCTCATCGTAGCCCAGGCAGTATGTACAGAGATGTTCTGCTAGAAGTTGAACTTTGACCCCGAGTATTTCCCAGCATTTAACTCTTATTGTTCCTGCATGTTTAATTTATTTAACTCTGCCCACATTTTACTCCATGATGCTGCCACCTCTATATGGATTTTCTTGCATGTCGCCTAAACAAAGGAGTTCTTATGGATTTTTTTGAATAATCACTTTTTAAATCACCAACCTATAATATAAGCCGACGGAGAGGACTAATAATAGTTGTCCTGACAACAGATTCTTTTACCAGAAATTGAACCGCACTAGCTGAAAATGTAATAAATGTTGCAATTTTGGTCCCCAGTCGAACAGAGTCTACCGAACCGCCAGATGTGTAAAAGCCTGCGTTACACACAGGCTGACTCATTCAGACAAACCAACATCTGAATGTTTGCGTCATCTGAGTAAATTAAGCGGACAAAAACTATTTTTTAAATGTGTCAGACTTCAAAGGACTATGTGTGATTTTTTTTGCCTAATTCACAATTACACGTTCATTTGTTCAGGAAAAAAAAGTACAAAAGAGAAAGAACAAAATGTGTGGGAGTAAACTTGAAAAAAAAAGTAGTTTAAAGGCCAGTTTAGCAAGAAACAGACTTCACCTCGTCCTCCCACGCTCCTCAAATCTAATTTAATTTCCAGAGAATTTCTCTGAAAGCCGACAAAGTTCCAATTATCGGAGCGAAATCTAAATGAATAATTAGCCCCGAAATATCACGTCCAAGACCTGAGCTTTGAACTAATTTGATTAGGATTTTAATGAAGGACCAGCTCCAAGCATTTATTTTTACCTCTAATTTTGTTTCCATGGGAGGGGGGAGGGGAGCTTCTCGCTTTTTTGTTAATTACTTCATTAAAAATAAAATCTCTCCCTATTATCCACGCACGTTCACAGCTAAAGCTAAATATAACGGCATGCAGTAGCAAACATCACATAGGAGCAGCTCTAGTTGACGACACTCCAAAATAAACACACATCACACTGACGGTAATAAGCAGCAGCAGCGTTAATGTACTTCCATCAACTCTCTGTGTTTAGTTACACCTCAGCGTATCTGTCATTAAAAGTAAGAATGAAACGCAGCGTAAACATTTATTTTGGTAATGACCTCAGAGCCATTACGTGGCCACTTGGTCTCTGCAAATCTCCGCCTACGTCAGCACAAATAGCGCAGGCGGCGTTTTAGGCCATTAGCATCTGAATAAAAATAGAAATCTGATTTGCAAGTGGCTCAGCCTGCGAGTTGAACTTCCTGGAATAATAATAATAGTAATAAAGAAAGAAAAAAGGGAAAAAAGCCTGTGAGTTAAGTCTAATTCAATTAGGCGAAAATTTCATTAGCTGTTCACATTAAAAGCGGAGCGGAGATTGTAGCGCGTGGGCGCTGTGTTGGAAGCCCGCTGCGTTTAGGCGCAAATTTATTATGAAAATGAAAGCGGCGGAGAATTAAAACGGGGTCGCCGTACACGCGACGTGAACACGAGCACAAAAACAACGAAAAAAAAACCCCAAAACAAAACAAAATTAAAGAAAAACGCTTGTTTACAAAAATCCCGAGAAACAAAACCTCCCCGGAGAATATCCAGGGAGGGAAGATGGCGACGAAAGTAATGAAGACGGAGAACAAGCAAGACAGCAGAGACATAAAAGACAAGCAATTAGTGAAAATAAAGGAGGAGCACAAGTGACAGACCGACAGAGGAGGAACGTGGCGGCAGAATGGCTGGACCGTTTCCTCGGTCATTTGTCCGTCTTCGCTCCTTCTTTCTCCCCCTCAGTATGGCGCTGGGTTCTGACAACAGGTGGCCTTATCATTACCGTAAGACTCACAAACCTCGACTCCCAGCGAGCCGGAGGCTTTGTTGTGTGTCGCGTCGTGCGCGCGGGAGGTTTTTGTGTTGCGTGTGCATCTAATAACTGCTCATTATTACAGCAGCAAATCAGACAGAAACCCCCCCAAACCGCTGCCGGGCTCACTCGCTACACCCGCTCCGCATCGCCGCGGCGCCATTGATTGCAACATGGCCCAATTATTGAGGGAGCAAAAGCAAAAACCCGACCGAGTCCCTGAGGTGGGGAAATTTTCAGCTAGAAGTACTGAGTTAATGCTGGCAAAAGTACCTGTAGACCTGTAGGTTACTTTGTAGACTGGACTATGCTGAGTCACAAACTTTGTAGTTTTACTTTTATTATTAGATAAAAGGGATAAAAGCTCATTATTTGGCAGGCTTCTTCTTATTACTCCTCCATTTCTGTCATGTTTTTCAGTTTATAGCTCTTGAGGAAAAACCACATGGATTAAAACGGCATGACTACCTTAAATATGTAACTTTTATATTAAAATAGAGTTTTTACATATTTAAAACTGTTATGAGATCATCTGTCTCATAACAGATAATCTGCGAAAGCTTCCTTCTCCTGGACCTCCTCCTGTTCTTACTGCCATCTGAAGAAATACAAACATCCAATCAGAGCCTGGAGGCGGGACTTCACGCTGTCATTCATCCTCATGTAATCGTTGCAAAATGTTTCAATGGAAGAGGAACAGCTTACCACTGCATGAACATCGTTTCTTACTAGCCTTAGCATTCACAACTAGCTATGCTAGCTGCAGTAGCACGAGTTTGTGATTGGCAGCGGTAAGACATGCCTCTTTGCTCTGATTGGTTGTTCCTTGTTGGGAGGGTGATTGTTTTTGACAGACCGTCTCATACCACGACACTGTGAAAGCGTCAAGACAGTTTCCCTGTGGCTTTTTCTCCTCCTGTAAAGACATGGCAGCTGAAAAGCTAAGAATGTGGAGGTCCTGGCTTTAGCTAACAGCAGAGGAATTCATGTTATTACATATCTCAGCCTGTCTGCAGCTACTTTCTGAAGTTATTTGTTCAATTTTAGCTTTTTCAAGAATTGCAGTGTTAACAAGATAAATTAGACTGAGATGATTCAACAACTTGTAGCAATCAGTCGACATTGTGGGTGTTCTTCAGTGTCCTCCAATGCAACGGAGAAAAAGCGAAAGAAAAAAAAAGACTTTAAAAGAAGGTTGCTCCACGCGTTAACAGAGAGCAAACAAAAGTGTGATACAGAAGAGGATGTTTCCTGCCTCTGCACTTTCCTTATCAAAGAACGTTTTAAATGTTGTGTTATAATGTGTGTTATAATTCTATTAAAATGGATGTCCTAATTAAATCTAGAATGAATGTTTATCTCCACAGCAAGTGAATCGTGCTTTTGTTGCTGAACTGTCCGTCACCAGTTCCAGTGACAAGAAATGTGGCCTTATCATTTAATTTGTTGCCCTGCTACAAAGACATTTCTATAACTGTTGTGTTTGCGGACCGCCAGGCTGTAATTATTTTTAACAGAAATACATTCCTGTATGCGTTTCGATTCTGTTCACATCAGCCTTTTGAGGCGCCATATTTGCGCCTACGTGTGTGTTACCTGTGGTCGGAGCTGTCTGCTGATGTCGTTGGGGTCCAGGGCGAACAGCGCTTCCCGGGCGCCGACGTACAGAACCCTCTCGTGGTCGGACAGAGTCAGCATGCTGTAGTTGAACACTCCCTGAACGCTGAACCTCGCCATGCTGTCCTGCCCATCTGGATGAAGACACAAACACACGTCATCAGTTCTCACCTCGGATGATGAATTCCCTCTAAATCCAGCTAACCCGACGGGAGTTAGCAGGAGAGGAACATTTGCAGGCCCCCCATCTGTCAAATTCTGTGTATGTTTCAGCCTTTTACTAAATAGCTCAGGAAAACTAATGATGTACACGCCACAATTTTTTAAAATCTTCTTCCAAACGGTTCCTGGAAGTGCTGGGTCCTGCATGTCGGCTTGCTGATCTGCTGAAAAATTCCAGCCAGATCAGTTGTGCAACCTTTTTCTAACATTTGAGACTATAAGCACTAAGGAGAACCCATTTTTTTACTGAACAGATGTTGAACAGTTTGAATTGCAGCAGAAATGGATCCAGTTGTTTGGAAACTAGAAGGAGTCGCATCATTGTTCACTGGATGACTTGGTCAGATTCACCTAAACTGAAATACGAAATGTTAGGATAATTCAATAGAATAGAGTCAATGTAAAAAGGACTGAGCTCAAGGCTTTAGTTCCCCACTTAGTACGGCTAAGCTAGCAGCAACCTTTATATGCTAAGAGGCGAGCATAAACTATGGCTAGCTGTGTTTAGCATTCACACTTCGACCAAAGAATTAGTCCTAAATAAAACATGAAACATTAAGTATGGATTTATGCTACCTACATGAATATTTTTGTCAATAAGTGTTATTACTCTATTGACAAATTATTTTCTACTTTCTTACATCTAATAGGTTTTAATACAGAAATTAACCCAAAAAGAATGCATTTTTTTGCCAAACATTCATAAATGCAGATTTTCTGTAAATTTTACTAAAACACTTTGGTGGCCTTAATGTTCCATGCTAGTAACTTTAACCCATTTTCTAAGTTGTAGTCTTAACCTATAGTCAAAGTTGGTTAGCATAAATAACGCAACCAAACAGTTGTCAGAGCGTAAAAGGATTTCTCTAGGAATCCTTTGCATTGAACTTTTCTGCTTTCGGCTGTTCTTTTGCCCCCTACTGGTGAAGGAGCTAATATGTCAGCTAACCGCAGCATAAATCCTCTGGCTGTGGTTAGCTGACAGGCTAATTAAACTAGCCTGGAACCACAACAATGGCAACCTGCTCATGAATGAAACAGTAGATATTTGTTTTGACTCGACACAAGGTGAGTAGTAGATTTATGTTTTGTGGTCAAAGCCGAGTTCCACAACTGAAATTACATAGTGACACCAAGGAGGTTAAGATACAATAACAAGTTCCAGTTTCCCTTTGGAGATCAGTGGTAAACCATCCACAACACTGAGTAGCAGCTCTAAAGAAAGGTTTGCTGAGCCAATATGCAGAAGAGTAAATACAACCAAACTTTGACTGAGCCATCTGTCGACTGGATGTTTTGTCACCTTCCCATCTGTCAGACAACAAGAGAAAGAAATCCATGGAGTCTTTTTATTCTTTTCACCCTCAGGAATTTCCTTAAAGAGCCGTACAAAAGTATTTAATGCCCAGAAATGTTCACATCTGTGATGAACCAAAACAAATGCATTTCTGATTTAGTTGTTTGAAGCAAAATGAAAATGAAAAGCGTTCTTTTCCTTTTAATTCATTTTTCTATCATATGAAATCCCATCAGAATGTGCAGAAGTTATTGATTATAGCGAGCCGATCCAATATTAATATCTATTGGTCATGGTATTGAAAAAAAATAAATCCAGCAGATCTATTCAGTTTAACTCTATGCTTGGTGCTGGGAGCGACGCCATGCTTTATTATTTATTTTGCATTATTTTTATAGTTCCTAATTGCACTTTCTGAACCAATTAGAGGAAGGTTTGATAGTCAACCTGTTGTTTTTGTCAGTTTCAGTTTCTTTATTGTTTATTTTACATTTGCTGTTCTACTCCTAATTGCACTGACAGAACAAAAAAAAGTTTTTATATGTTTGACCAAACTAGTGAAGCTAATACTGTATTTAAGATGCACTGGTGCAGAGTTATTCAGTACACTTATGTCTGTTTTAAAAAAGAAACATTTTAAGTCAATTCTGCTGTTTTTCTGTATTGAATCGGTATCGGCCGATACTAAAGCTCAGATATCCATATTGGTATTGCAAGTGAAAAAGGTGGATCGGTGTTGTAATGAGACAAAATCCCCCCCCAAAAAGAAAAAAAGTTAGGAACATTTGCAAGGCATTTATATCAGTCTGTAAACTGAAAATCCTGCTGGAGCCTCGATGATCATCGCGATAACATTTCATCGCAGCACAACAGAAGCTCTTCAGACGTGCGGGAAACGATTCCTGCAGGACGAAGTGCTGCATGGGAACTTTCCAGAGCTCTGTGTTTACTCTGGGAGTACGGGTCTGTCTGCAGGGCACGTCTGATAAGTTCCAGATCTTCATTTCAGAAGTGCGATAAGGTGATCATGTGTTTAGAAAGGCCGCGCAAATAAACAAGACGCAGAGATGCTCGCCTGAAGCAGCTCTGGCTTTAATGAAGGGTGCAGCGGACTGTGGCGTCCCAGCTGTCGGCGACAGATCTGAAAGCACAGCTTTTCACAACCCGCGGCTCTTAAATTCAATACATATTGACGCATATAGAAGATATCGCCATTAAAGGAGTGCACAATCTGCACAATCGCCTTTGTTTTGGTTTGTTTTCTTTTTACTTTAGAACATACTAACTTTCAACGGCTTCAATAACGCTTTAGTGCGTTGTAAAGGCGGCCTCGTTATCGAGCCGCATGCCAAAAGGTGCACATTCATACACTTGTTCAATAAAGCTTCCATTAAGACGGGTAATTTCCATATTAAGAAAATCGACTGCACTTGTTCTGGAAAACAACATAAATTGTGCTTTGCCTAAATTAAATGCAGCTTTCAGAGCAGAGATTGTTAAAACTCAGCACTGCAGCATTTAAAAAGTCCCCACCACCCCCCACCTTGCCCATACACACACACATACACACACACACGCACCCTTATAGAAAAGGAGCAGCCTATTCCAGGCTCAACAGAGCATCTAAACACAACACTTGGATTTGTTGGACCTGGAGGCATTATTGCACAAGGAAAATGAGATTCGAGTGACAACGTGAAGGGAATGCAGAGGACTCCGGTGTTTATAAATGCTCACTAATAACAGGTATAAATCTGCACCGGTGATTAGGTTGTTCATTGTCTTTGCATGCACATCCCTATGCAGGTTGCAGTTATAAAAGATGGGGCGGAACGGGGGGTTTGCTCTTTTCAGTTTGCTCTTTAGAAAATAAATTCGACCGCCTTGTTAAGACCCTGTTATTGCTTTGAGGAAAAAATAGAATTAATTTATGTGATTTTTCTAGTTTGAGATGATCAGAGAATGTTCTTTCCATAATCCCTTCTGCATGACAGAAAAAAAAGCTGAAGTTCTAATGTCAAAATATGAAAAAAAAAAGCTCCTTCTGCTTCACTCATCCATACAACGCACACACACACACGCACGCGCACACACACACACACACATACACACACAATTTGTATTTCTATTAGTATTAGGGCTCTGCATTTACTTCCATTCATTTTGGTGAACACATTTGCACCTAATCCAGATAATTTGCCTAGCCATAACCATTATTCCTAATCTTAACCTTAACCAAAACCTAATTCACACCTCACCTCTAAACTTGACCTCTGACTATGAACAAGAGTCCACCGCATTAGGACAGAGTTTTGTTCCTCATAAGATCCTCAAAAGATTAGTAAACATGCAAGAAATGGCCTCAGATATGTCACTAGACAAGTACACACACACACACACACACACACACACGCATACATGCATGCACACACACAACAAGCCATTCTGATGCCCTCATCAGCATACAGACAAACTAGGGTTGGGTAGCAAAAGAGACGACAGGAAAGGAAAAAAGGGAAGTTTAGTTTCCATTCTCTGCACCGTTGTTGCTTGTAGTGCAATGTCACCTTGTTTTTTCCTCCTTGCTCCAAGTCCCACATTATCTGGGTGCAAAAGAGTACATGCAAAAAAAAAAAAAAACATCAATGACAATGGCGAAGACATGCATGCACATAATCGTATCCCATAAACTGAATGGGGATTTTTTTTCCCTTTTTTGCATATTTCGGTGCTTTCGCTTTGCGACCGAAAATAGCAGCTGAAATCCATGCAGCAGGGAGCGGCAGGAACTGGTGTGATTTATTGTGTGACTAAGTGCTCGTGTGACGCGGTGGCCTAGTTGGGACGAAAAAGCACGGAGAAGGTTGTTTTGGATGAACAAACAGGCTGCGTGTTTGTCTAAGCGTGCGAGAATATCTGTGTGGGAACGAGAAAAGAGAGAGCAAGACTGAACAAAACTGGAAGCAAGATGTAAACATGATGTAACAATTCCACACTCGCTGCCACCAAATTTCAAGGATTTTTTTTTTTTTTACTTCACAAACAATAAATATTTTGTTCTTGGAATCAAGTTTTGTTTGTTCCTTTGAAACTGTTTTTTCTAGTAGCATAGTTAAAAGTTGTTCAAATTAAAAACAATAATAACTTATGTTGGTCTGTGAATGTGACAGCAAATGCAGCGACACAATGTCACCACAAGAGACACCACAATTCACAAAAAAACTAAACGAACAAATAGGATCTCAAAGCTATCGGTTAAACAAACAGCTACTAAAAGCATTTCAATACTCGCCAAACCACAAAGGTTTTATGAATTAAAACAGTTTTTTAATGTCGATTTTATATTAAATGTGCAAAATTTACTCTATCAGGACAAACTAAATTAGTTTTTGATGCTAATTTTAAAATCTTAATTTTATTTTTTATTTCTCTATATTTGCCTAACCTTCTAAGAAGAGAAGGCTTAATGTGATATAAATAGTCTACAAGTGTCCATAATAATGAACAGACAAGTTTACGAGAAAATAGGTCAGCCTTCTCAAGTGTTGGAGCCACTTCAAGCTGCCAGCATGCTGAGGTGACTTCAGTAGTGTGGATGGAGAGACTGCACACTGCATCTTCAATCCAGGGAACATTATTCTGGGATCGTTGCTGCAATATTTGAGTTGTACTTCGGTAAACTGAGTAGCAGTTTATAGTTTAGGTAATTAAATTGTAAACTGGTAAAAACAAATTGCCATTATTTTACAAAGGTGATGATATGCAACTGAAGCACATGAAAAAACCTTGAACAAAGCACGTTAGTGAGATAAAGTAACTGTGTACTAGATCAAAGTGCAGATTTACTTTGTTTTCTCCAAATGTTCAGTTGCTTTTGCGTGCCAAAGTAATCTCTACCTGCATCTCAAACAAACACTTTAATGCACACTGGCAATAAAAAAAGTGGAAACACCCAATGCAGCCTGAATAAGTAGGTGTGTCCAGACTTTTGACTGCTACTGTTTATATTGAGCGAAATGTGCCGTGACATTATTTTCAAGGAAAAAAAAAACATCTATATGGAGCACGGAGACTAAACAAACCTCCTAAGCTGGATAAGTTTGGGTTTAATTAAAACCTAAGAGGTACCCGAGGAGCAGGAAGGAGCGAGGCAGAGGAGAGGACGGCCTCGAGAAACCGAAGGAAGGCAGGAAAGAAGAGGGGGGAGGAGGATAAGTACCCAAGTCATCTTATTATCTGAAGAGCAGCGTCGTCTAAACATTGGAGGGCATGTGCGGATGAGGAAGCGAGATGAGAGCGAGTGAAGAGAGTAGCAACATCCTCAGGGGAGAACCGAGCACATCTGCCGTGTTCCACTCAGCCACGCAAAAAAAAAAAAACTCCAGAGATGTATGACTGAGGCTCACACACACACACGCACACACACACCAAACAGTTCACATCTGCACACATATGTCAACACCAAACATGCAGAGTTCTTGCGTACGCACGCTTGGACACAGCCCTCGATTGCTCTCCGGGGAAGCTGTGCGGTGGATTCCACGTCTCGCCATCAGGTCCGAGGAAAGGTTCTGCTCAGAGTGGATTTTTAAAAAATGATTTTTTTTATAGTTATCAGATCAGTGCTGTCATTAGGAAGCAGACACACTTACCATCTGCCACCACGTCGTATCGGCCAGAGGCTACGTGACGAGTGTGTGCTATGCGCTGTAATCTGCGTGAGTCCAATTAACGGCTATGAAACCCGCCGCAGCCGTGTGGCACGTCGATGTGGGTGAGCAGGGGAACACATCGATGAACGTATTTTACAGAAACCGGCCTTCGTACTGACTAGGGGTCAAGCAGCAGCGTTTGTGCAGCCGACTTTGAAGCACCTGTCCTTGATCTGCATTTATTGGGCCGCATTTGAAGACATGAGTGTTTACTTCTTCCAGTTGTTAACATATTTATTTAATTTCCCTGTGGGATCAAGATAGTATTTCTGAATTGAATTGAATTTGAAGTGAACTGAACCAAGTTGAATCGAATTGATCTAGGCTGTCAGTATTTGTACAGTGAGTGACCGTCTACCAGCCGTTTGGAATAAATGACCAGACCTCTGATGCTATGAAGCAACTCTCTGTGGAGAAAAATGAAAAGAAAAACAAAAGAGAGACAATACAAAATCAAGAGGGGAGAAAAGAGGTGGGTGATTCGAAAAATATAGCAGATGATGAAGGGAACAAAGAGGGTAAACACAGACAGTCGAAATGAAAAATAGAATGCAAAACACAGAAAAGTCAGAAAGGCTTGACCGAGGTCAAAACCACGGGTGACAGGGATGATCTGAGATAAGTGCAGCACAATAGCTTTATTTTTTTCTGGCAAACATTTTCTGTGTGTGTGTGTGTGTGTGTGTGTGTGTGTGTGTGTGTGTGTGTGTGTGTGTGCGTGCGTGCGTGCGTGCGTGCGTGCGTGTGTGTGTGTCTATGTGAAACTGCTGAAAAAAAAAATGCTGGCAAAAAAAAGACAAAGATATGTACATGTAAAATCAGAAAGATAGCCTTTGATGATAAATGATTGACAATGACCTCAGGAGTCATTCAATAGATTAAAGCAAAAAAAAAAAAAAAAACACAATAGTGCTTCAGTGATTTACTCTCCACAAAGATGATTATAAGATTATGAAGACTTTTTGCTAATTTTACACAATATATTTACACCCCCACAAGCTTTTTACTCTGTGCGCGGTCCAGGCATTGGACACTGATTCTGTGTGCGCTTTTAAGTTTTTTTTAAAAAAAATTGAATGTGTGGTTTTTATAGGCTCCATGGTCAGTGCACAGCAGGGTCTGATCTTGGGATTTTTAGAAAATGAGTAAGTTCATCACACAGCAGGAGAAGACCATGCAACATGACAAAAGTTTAGATTCAGCCTCTGAGATAATGAGTCTGTCCAGTTAAGAAGTCAATGTAGATTTTTTAACTCTTTTGAGTAAATGTAATTGAGCTGCTTTTATCTGTTTAACTTGCCTCAAACTTTTTCTAAAGAGCCACAGAAAACTAATGATCAAACATAAGGGCGCCACACTAAAAGATCAGGTTACTTCTGCAATATAAAGTTTAACAAAGCAATGTTGGTAAACTCAGTCTGTGAATGCAAATCCTTGACAATTTCACTGTCTTCAACAATTGTAATTTGTTGCCTTTTTATGAGTAAAATCTGAGTAAATGAATGTGTGAACATTTGTTGTTTTTGCACCAAAAGTTAAATGTAAATTATCTAGCTACAGCTTGTCAGCCTTAAAAATAAATCTTGCTAATTTCGTGTCTGTTCAGTTTCTATAACTCCACTAACATGAGGCTCTTTGTTTCCGCTAAAACTAGTTAAAGTAGCTACATTTTTTATTTTATCTTCGCTAACTTAGCTAATGCAGCTAAGCTGATTTAGCTGACATATTCCAAAACCTTTACACAGTATAATTAAGTAATTAGGTTTTAGTAAAACTCAGTAATCTTAGACTTGGTGTTTTTACCTCCAAGTTTTGCTTTCTCCTAAAGTTGTCTTGCTCGAGATTCCCAAAACTCTTAATAGCTTGCTGAGAGATTGCTAGCTAAGAAATGCTAACAGGTCACCCTTTCATCTAGCTAAAAAATTACCTTTTTTTCCATTTTACTTTGACCACAAAAACACCCGATTTCTAAGCAATCATTTCTCAAAACATGTTATTTTAGGGATATTTTGCCGTTTCCTTCCTTTAGCTAACCATTAGCAATTTCATTTGAAATGATTGTGATTACAGCGGCCTGCACTCTGTTTATAGCCACATAAATCAAAACATTTTCTTTTTCCTAGATATATCTGCATGGCTGGAGAGCATTATACCTGGAAGGAGTCTGCATTTACATTTCACATCTACACACCGCCCTTCTTTGTGATGCACAAGTGTCAGCGCATCCTTGAAAGCACGGCAATGAAGATATTTCACACGGACCAAACACTGTAAACTGCCTCTGCAACATCATCCAGCAATAAGCCAGTATCATTAAGGAAATGGCAAGTGCAGCAGGCAAGACGCAAACCTTGACAATGAGACAAGATATAAGCGAATCTGCCAGTGTGTTGTCATTAAAGGCAAGCAGATCAACAGTCTGCTCTGAAAGTAATGAAATGCAGAAGCAAGGACGGTAATGTTTGCTTTCAAAGCGCAGCACAGATCTTTTTTCTTTTTAATAAATGAAAATAAGTCAAACACTGAAGGGAGTCAAGCAAGGATAAAATGTGACTGTGAAAAGGCTTGAAAGTCAAATGGAGGAAATTTGATAGAGCTTCAAAACAGACATAAAAGATAGGAGCAGTTTTATGTCAGATAACTTTACATTATTTGGTTTAAAATCAAGTCACTTCACTCGATTTAATTAATCACTCTGTCAAGTTCAGGCTAAAATTTTCTGTCCCTCCATATAAAGAGGAAGTGTCTTGTGCATCCAATAAAAACTAAACTGACTGTTGAGAAATTTCCTCACTCAAGAAAAACAAGCTGACGGTCATGGTGTGCAAACTACCCCAACCATTCATTACCTTTATGTAGTGCTGTTTAAAAGCTGGTGGTCAGACTTTGCCTTAAGTGGATGAGCTCAAATATTGGTGTCACTTTGGTCTGTTGTGGTAAAGAAAGAGCTTAGTCTCGATTCCATGGACGGATGAACGAACAGACAGATGGATTAACGCTGGTGAAGACAGGTCATGAGGTGGTTTCCTTTTCACATTTTGTGTTTTTAACACAGGTAAACCTTTATGACGGGTGTGAATAGGTCACTACTTTCAGAAATCAAACGTCAGCAAGTAACAATAGTTTTCAATTTTGAGAAATTTTATTATTGATATTCACTGGTATGAAATGACTATATCATGATAGATTTTTCAGGCCTAAAAGAAATTGATGATATATTTGCACTTATCCATGACAGATGCAAAATTTTAAAAAAAAGAAAAGAGCTAGCTAGCTAGCAAAGTTAAGCTTTGCTAGCTAGCTAGTCTGCATGTGGCTGAACCTTTTGCCTGACAGAAAAGTCCAGTGAGAAAATGAAATAGGTAGAGTGTCCAATTAAATACTTGTGCCAAGATAAAATTTAAGACCTGTGATTAACTCAGCCACATTATTTTTTAAATGAATTTAAGACTCTTTAAGCATCAGTGGACAACCTGTGGAGAATATCTCCAGCTTTGACTGAGTGCTTCCTCACTCCTAAGCCAAATTTATTCAAGCCAATCTTCACCAGAAAACAAACAAACAAACAAACATACAAAATACAAACTGCTGGACATTGTCAGGGACACACACACACCCGCCGCCTGTTGCTTCTCGGCCGGCTCTCAGTCCGGACCTCGCTCTCCCTTCTCTCTGCCTGCTATAAATACAACCCAGCCTCCTCTTATAGCTTGTAACCGCCGAGCCACTCGCACACCGAAACTATGATTAAAGGCCTATTTTAGGGCGCGCTTTGAAGCGGAGATGAACACTGAACGAACTGAGGCAGACAGACAGAAGGCGGGAGAGAGGACGTTGTGCAGCAGCGCAGGCGAAGCGTTGTACTTCACCCATAGCTCATCTAGACTGTCTCTGAGGAGGGGGGTAAAAAAAAAAATCAGAAAGCACAAAGACAAACACACTCCCACGTTGATGTACAAGTTTGAGTCTCTTGGAGAAGTTCAGTGGAGAGGAAGGTGTACGACAGAATGGGAGCACAGAGACAGAAACAAGAAAGAGAAAGGTATACATACCTCGGGCTTTTTGCATAAGTACCTATTGTCAGGATTCTGTTTTTCTCTGCTTGGTTTAAACAAACTCTTGTGTGCATCTTAAAGAGGCTTGACACCTCCCGGCCGCACTTAAGGAACAGTCATGCTCATAAAGAAACTGAATTTAACAAGCTTGATGAACAGAGGATGTGGTAAAAGATCAATAAACTAGGAAGGGAACAAGTGACCCCATGGAGGAGATGGGATTTATGAGGGGGCCGGGGTGTTCTAGAAGAAGATGAAAGGATGAGGGGTGTGGCGTGTGGGTGAACCAAAAGTTGAGCTGGATGGGGATGGAACTAGGGGTTGGGAATAAAACCCACAACAAGAAGAACAAGCCAGAAGCTGGTTGACGCAACGAGTGAGGTTTTTTCCCAGCACACCATTGGTGGTGAAGCATGCTTGAAAGAACCAGCTGGACTGAGTAGCAGGGTGATGAAACATCGCAAGGCGATGTTAAAGGGGCAGCATGATGTATTTTCCAGCCACATGCAATCATTTCTTAGTTCAATCAAGTCAGTATGTTGCCTCCAGTTGTTATAAAAAATGCTGTATATATCAAACATGGCTTAAAATAAATTTGCTTTCGGAATTTAACACCTTGAAATTGGGCCTCTGTCTCTTTAAGAAAGCTCCGCTCTTCCCCAACACTCTAGCTTCAGGATGTCATCATAACATGGCTCCTCTATTAACCCTTTAACTGTTTTTATCAGTGTTTCACTGAGAAGTAGCTCTTAAAATGAGTTTCGAAATCACTGTTCCCTGATTTCAAAACTTTCCCTGAAGTAATCCCAGTTGTAATCCCAGTCGAGAACTGTTCAACCAGGTGTTTCCTAATTTCTGCCGGCTAGTCTGAAGGAGCTGAGTGGCAGAGTCATGGGGTAGGAACGCTCTGTGAGGCAGAAGCTTGAAAGCTTAGAGCTTCATCCTCTGAGGCGTGGCTAGGTCCATTCAGGCATTTTACACAACTGAACGGTTGCCACGGGGGATTAAAGGATTTCTCAAACATGCATGGAAAAATCCAAAACAACACACCAGGTATGTTTCTGATGAGGAAATAACATGTTAACACAATGTAAAGCTCAAGGCAGTCATTTTTTTAAGGTTTTGTTGGCTCTAGTGGCCTTTATTAGAAAGTAGTTTGACAGGAAAGAAGGTTATGAGAGAGAGGGAAGACATGCGGCAAATGTCGCCAGGCCTGGAATCGAGCCTGCGACCACCGGCATGAGGACTAAGACCTCAATACATGGGTTGTGCTTTGCCATTGTGACACCACAGCAGTTGGGTTTACACCAGTGATTCTTTACCTTTTTTGAAGTACCGAACCCCCCAGTTTCATATGCGCATTCACCGACCCCTTCTCCCGGGGGGGGGGGGGGGGGGGGGGGGGGGGGGGGCGCGGGGGGGGGGGGGGGGGGGGGGGGGGGGGGGGGGGGGGGGGG
>CAEGAF010180721.1:0-10920 GCA_903067075.1 Micropoecilia bifurca | reverse complement strand
TATATATATATATTTGTAAACTTTAAGTTGTTTCCTTTTAATCTTTTGAAACATCTCTGCAAACTAAGACTTCTGTTAAAAGATTTAAATGATCAAATGTCAGGAACTTTCATTATATCCCTGTATCTATGGAAAGTATGAACCCAAGAAGGCCTAGTGCTGTAACACAGATATGAAGACAATTTATATACATTTTAAACATGGTCTGTTCATTCAATTTGATCTATTTATATAGCGCCAATTCACAAAAAATATTTTCTCAAGATTTGTTTAAATTTGAAATCTGTTTTTATAAAACGGTTTTTGATTTTTCATAAAGTTTCTATTATGGGATGCTTAACAAGGGAATATGTTTTTTCACTTGGCTGAAATAAATAAAAATAAATACATAAATAAAGAGCATATAATCAAACACTTGTTTTTGTTTATTAATATAAATCAATATGTAAACTGTATGTTGTCAATGTTTCTTATTTGTTTTGTGCACAGTAGATGTTTATGACACTGATAGATTGATACCACTTTTATTATTTCAGTGGAGAATTTACATAAATTCTCCGAACCTTCTACTGCAATATGCGATTTGTTATTGTCTTATGTTTTGTTTTGTTTTTGACCTTTTACCATGTTAAATAAACAAAATGTAACTATTACAACCTTAAATAATTTGGGACAGTTTGAATAATGTACTTTTGTGATACGTTCTTTAGTTTTTCATAGATTGTTTTAAAAGCAAAGAATAAAATCCCTTTTGATACTCAATAAGATTTAAGATATTTTTGTTTCATTTACCCTCTGAATTTGTGTAATTATTTTATCTGTCAGGTGGGGTTTTTGTCGCCACCAGGTGGTCAAAGTTACAATTACATTATTATTCTACATAGCATGTCTAGAAAATGTGATCCTCATTCATGTGTAAAAATGGCCCAGTCAAAGTTTAGACCCAAATAAGAGTGAATTTGGGGAAAAACGTCATGTTTATATATGTCTTTCCTCCAGTCTGACAGAGCTTGACTTAAAGGAAACACTCTAAGTGAGATATAACTAAGATGACTCAACAATAGTGACTAAGACTGGCTGACTACAAACAAAAGTCACAGTTCTCAGATTTTCTTTGTAAAATACAAAAAAACAGTACTATATAATTTTTCTTTTAATTCCAAATTTTTGGGTAATTTGCTTTGGTCTACCACATAAATGCATAATAAAATACTTTTCACTCTGCAGTGACAAGATAGGAAAAAGGTTCAAGCAGAAATAAATGTAAGTTTATAGTATGTAACTGACTGGCAACCTGTCCAGAGTGTTCAAACTATTTCTGTACCTACAGCAGAGTTTGTAAAAGAAAAACAGAGTAAAAACCAAAACAGTGTTTGAAAGTGCAATTATTGCAAGAAACATTTCTTGCTCTAAATAAGATGCTTCTTCTCCTAAGATAATCTTAGAAATCAGCTCATATGTTAGAACACTGAGAAGAGACTGCAGTGTTAAAATATATGATGCTAAGAAAGACTTTAAAATTAAAAACACCATCAAATAAAAAAGAAGATATGAAACCAGTGATTATAGAGAAGCAAAACCTGAAGTGTAGACTATCTATAGTAAAAATCTATATTTAAAAAAAACACATCAATGCAGTTTGTCATTTAAATGTTTTGTCAATTAAAATGTTTTCCAAAGAAAACTATACAAGATCAAAAGTTCAGCTTTCATCAGAATGAGGTCACAAGGATGGCTGGGTCGAACGGTCAGGAATCCCAAATGTAGCAAACAGCAAATTTCCAAATAATCTAATCTAGAGTGATAAAAATAGGATATTAGCATATTTAAGAAGGACGTATTTAACAAGAAGCAAGAGTGAAGTTGGTTTAAACAGTAGGGAGTTTCTGTGGAAGTAGAAAAACCCTGGAGAGAAGATGAATTAAACAAGTCAGAACGTGAAACAGCAGGAAGAAGTCACTGAAGCTGGACAAGCTTAAAGGGGAGTGTTATGTTATGTGTTAAGTTATGTGTTGCTTTGATTCTGTCATGCATGTATGAGAAATCCTTTAATTTCCATGGCAACCATTCACCTTGCACAATGCCTGGGTGGACTTAGCCCCGCCTTCCAGACGCAGCTCCTCCTCAGGGCTGCAGTTTTTACGTTTCTGAGCTTCTGGAGACTTGGAAGTTTTCAGAAGCTGAGTCAAAGCAGTAGAAACTTGGGGAGGGGAGGTGAGGGATGCTCATCCCTCCGACTCACACTCTGCTCCTTCAGACTAGCCAGCAGCAATTAGCAAACACCTGGCGGAACTGCACATCCGCTGAGCTACCTCTCAGTCCAAAGCTGATAAAGACGTTGGTAAAGGGTTAATGTTGTGATGACTTCCTGAAGACAGAGTTTTTAAAGAGACAGGGGCCCAAATTCAAATCAGGAAGTACATTTTTCTTTTAAGTCGTGTTTGATATATACAGCATTTTTATAGCAACTGAAGAGAACATAGTTAATTCATTATGCTGTAAAACGACACTATGTGGCTGGAAAGCTTGTTACACTGCCCCTTTAAGGGTCTGCTCACTCATGAAGAAGTGAGGAAACTCATGAAGAAGTGAGGTTAGTGCCAGTTTTCATACATTTTCACCTCTGAAAAATTTTACACCTTGACAAATATCAGCCCAGAAGCAGCAGAATTAAATATTTGGTAGAGTCACACATCTCCATTTAGATACTTGTTCTCATTTGTATTTATTTAATGTATTTTATACCTAAATTTCTTTACAAACATGTTTTAAATTCTATACCACTAATTGTTATTATTATTAAAGTTTATTTGATGAGGACAGACACACACTGACATAGACCAACTGAATAAAACATCATCCCATGTTTGCATGGGACAACAGCTAATTTGCAGCACTTGTCCCTAGATGGGCTTTTAAAAAATAACTCGAAAATGGAAGTGAAATCATTTAAAATAGCACAATATATACAAACAGAAAAATTAAAAAAAATTAAAAATGGGTACAGGCCTGTTTTTGACATAACCAGAGTTTTGTTTGAGTTTTGAATGTACTAAAACTGGCTACAGACTTTAAATGAACAGGAAGTGAGTTCAAGATGCAGATCCTCTCACAGACAGACACTTTGAGCAAAAGTGGTTCTTCCAAAGGAAACCTTACATGTTTGGTAATGAGCCTGTCTACCCTGACAGGCTCATTAAACAAGTCAGAACACGAGTGAAATGACTGCAAAGGAAAACTTTCCTTTGAACAGAACGTTCTTTTCTGGACTACTGTGTAACTGCAGAGGAGCAGAAACAGAGCAGCTTTGTGAAGAAACCTCTGACTCAGGACTACATGCTGGAGTCATTAACGGATTCGCAGGAAGTCCTGTTCCACGCAGGTCCAGTAAAGGACGCGTCTGTTTTCTGAGCGGGCGGGTTCTGTTCGTTTCCCGGCAAAATTGGCTCCAGAAATTCCCTCCAGGTGGGGGAAGTACGACCCCCTCTCTCCAAATATGGTCAAAGCTTCCGCTTGGAAGAGCCATGAGGCCTTCACGGGCTGTGGGAAATAGCGGTTACATATTTCTGGTTGCCGCGAAACGTCCAACACCTGGAAACAGTTTTCTCTCAGGAAACGCGCAACTGTCCGGTAATCATCACGAGTCTTAGTCCGTTTGGCGCCATCTTTGCGGAACACCGGAGCGTCTTTTGTTTACATGTCTGCTAAGTGAAACTAACAAACAGCAAGTGAAGCTGGCCTACGGCAGCCTTAGCATCAACAGGGCTGTTTAAAATAAAGAGAAACTGAAAGAAGCTGCTGCATCATGTTGCATCACCACCACCATCATCATCATCATCATCATCTGCCGGGAGTCAAACCGCCTGCGCTCAAAACTGCTGGGAGCTGCTGGCTGAGTCCTCACTCCGCATCAGCCGCTCACCCAGACACCTGCAGCCCAGGTGGGTCGGCCTGACTCAGCCTGCTGGGCTGGATGTGCGGCGGTCCGGACCGGGGGAACGTCGGTCCGGGTGGAGGAGAAACATGCCGCTGCTGTTCATGGACACCGGGGGAGAACTTAGCAGCCCCGGCGGCTCCCTGTCAGCGGAGGACTGCAGCAGCAGCACCTCTGCTCTGGTAAGGACTCATCACCTTTAGATGTAGCATTATAGTAATGATTTATAATAATTTACATCACCTAATTAAATTTGACATTTCATTATTATCTAAGCTCGTGTCATATTTGAACTGTATAACAATTACTGGGCAGTGTTTGTTCCACAAATAATTATTGTTTGTTATAGACACATCCCATATGGGGCCCACATTTTAACCAATTTTATAGATTTTTAATTGGGTGTAGTTGATACCCAATCAAGTCCATTTAAATCAAGTCTATATGCGCAGATTGAATGGGCACTAAAAGACAACTAATTGGCCACCCTACGTTTTAAGTGGATATTAATATATTATCTGTTTAAATTGTATAATATATATATATAAAAAATCCATATGGGTTCCACATTTGGACGTGCATCCAATATATGTGAAATTGTGTTGCCACCCGTCCCATAAAATACAGAATCGTCCCGTATTTGGCGGTAAAATGTTGCGTCCCGTATTCGTACTTCTATAAATGTCCGAGTGGCACCACGCAACCATTTATTTATTTATTTATTTTTATTATTTTTATTTATTTATTGGCGTCACACAACACGGTCCATCGATTGGCGGACATAAAATCGATATAGCTTGAAACAAGAAAGCGACATGCATGTCGTACTAGCATGTTGTACTAGTAGCACTAGTCATGCTAGCAGTAAGACGCCATGTTAGCCGTTTGGGTTTAGCTGCTCAGTCAGAGTCCGAACAATACTGTCCAATGGAGACAAGACATTTGTCAGCATGTTTATTTTCCTACATTTGTAAATGTTAGCTAGATATATTATATATTTTGCTAAGGTTGAATTGATATGAAGTGTACTGAAGAGGATTAGGGCCACCGGAAAAAAAAACAACTTAAGTCATAATTCTTTTTTTTCTGACTTTAAAGTCAAAATTCTGACTTTATAGTCAGAATTCTGAGATTAAAGTCAGAATCCTGAGATTTAAAGTCAGAATTCTGACTTTAATCTCAGGATTCTGACTTTAAAGTCAGATTTTTTTTTTCGGTGGCCCTAATCCTCTTCCGTAGAGGTGGGCCAATAATGGGAGTATTTCTTCTTTTTTTATGTTGTTTAGATTTTTTTTGTAGTTATAAACTAAACTGGCTCTGTTAGTTCAAATAAGCCATCTGAGTTTCATATATTTCTTGGAAGTGAATAGCATAAGGGATTATGTTCTGTGTTCTCCCACCTTCGCTTTGAAATGGGAATATTTACTGCCATTTATAATCCTTATCTTCACTCTGAATCCACAAGACAGCAGCCATGCAGCCATTTGCAGGGACGCCTGCAGGAAGTTTTCAAACTCATGAAACTTAAGAGTAAATTACTAATGAATGTACCGTAAAATATGCCCATTTCCCTCTTACCATTTCCAAAAAAAAGAAAGTCAATGTGACGTGCCATGCTGTCTCATGCTGTCTTTCTGCTCTCTGGACTTCAAGAAAAACTAATGTTTAGCTTGGAAACAGAATCAAAACACTAAATGTTTCCAAACATACATAATCAAATGAATGGGAATAGGAAGAAACAGGGAGAGTTTGGTGAATTTATTCAAGTATGTGGATGAAAACTGGACCTAAAAATGAAGCATGTTCTTCAGTAACTTTTGGACAATACAATGGATTAGTAATATATACAGTATCAGAAATTACATTTTATTACTAAAATGATTTCTGGTTTCATCATTAATATGGGTTTCTGAAAATTAAATCTTGACATTTTTATTTTATTAAAAAAATATCTGAAATTTGCTCTACTTTCTTTCTATCTCAAGATTATCAGTTTTAACTTTACATGTCCAGGGCTGCTTATGGTTTTATTGATTTTCTGTTTCAGTTTTAGGGACCAAATACTGCCTCAGTTTAGATTAGCTTTTAAGTCTTTATATCTTATCCTTTTATACCTGCAATTCCACAACCCAGAGGCACGTGAAGTCAGAGTGAACACAGAGTAAACCCGATCTTTTGGAGTGTGTCATTAACTCCGCAGGGCGGCAATTAAACCTTTTGCTTTTGGATTTGCAGGAGCGAGAAGGAGAGGGGAACAAGCCTCGACCCAGAGTGACAAAAAGGCGAGAAAAGAACCGAGACGCGGCGAGGAAGAGCCGGCGTAAACAAACGGAGAGAGCCGATGAGCTGCACGAGGTGCGAAACAATCCCTCCCTGAAAACCGGAGGAAACTTCTGTTTCTCTTCATGCTTCCTGCATTTTTCAACCTCCGACAATCAGCCGCCTTCCTAGTCACACTGACCCACACACCCTCAGACAGTGTGACAATCAGGGAGCTTATGTTTGTGTATCTTGTGCAATCGGGCGTCAGGCTTGTAGCCGTTTCTTGTAAATGCTCGGCTTTAAGAGAAGGACTTTCCCTTTGGCCTCTCCTCCACTGTGGCCCGCCCCCTTCTCTCTACCCGCACCACCCATCCACACACAGGCGATCCTCTCTCTTCTTCCTCTACTGACCCGTTTCCCCCTCACAGCTAAATCTGAACAGTTGGTCCCACAGTTTATTCTGACTTTAAGATACCTGGAGCTCAGACACAAGAAGGACCAGATCCTTTTTTAATGTCTAAGTTATTTATTTCATTGAAAAAAGTATTAAGTAAATGTTACCTCATATATTTTACACATTTTAAACAATTTAAATTAGTTCAGTTAATTTCATAACATGTCATCTCAAGGCACTTAAAAACTATATAAAGTCTTTGTAGTTATGAATTTGGCTGGCTTTTTCTCTTGTATTAGGTTTTAAATTGTTAACCCCACTTTATTTTTGATATTTCTGTGACCTGTACCCCTTTGTGTTAGTACTTTCTAAATGTTTTGCAGGTGTCCCTGCAAAACTCAGCCATTTCAAGTAATAGCTGAAATAGCTGGGGATGTGTGTATATTTTACACATCTCTCATAAAAATCAAAAACTTAAAGTAAAAAAATAACCCTGATATCTGTTTAGAATAATCACGTGACCACAAAAGCCTAATGTATCAGATATGATACAAAGAAACCAAAACATGCTTAAAATAATGCAAATAATTAATTGCTTTCCAAATCAGATTTTTTGGATTCTTGTATTATCAGGCTTTAATCGTTAATCTTATAAAACGTAACATAGTTTTTTATTCAATTGTTTCTGTAACCTTTAGATTAGATTGCTATTTCAAGTAAATATTTTTCCAGGTGTATTTCACACATCCGTCTTAAAAAATGCAAAAACATACATAACCTCCCCTCCCCAAATATATATATTTAGAATAATTACATGAGCACAAAAGCTGAATACAACAGATATGATTCAAAATAATTGGGGAAAACCTTGTTGATGTAAAAATAAATAAATATATATATATCGAGTGTTGAGTATTACTTAAAATCCTTTTAAATACTGATAGGCTATTCAGCTTATATCACTGATTAATGATTTCCCAAACACCCAGTTGGACACAACCTGTTTATGGGCATAAACTCCTGGAAAGCAGAAAAATAAACCAAAAAGTGGCTTTTAGCAATGGTTAACCATAAAATATTTGTTTATAAACGCCTTCTATTCGGGGTCATGGGCGGTCCTAGATGGGGCGAGCGGGGGCCTGTACACCTATAGAACTGGAATTAGAATTTGACTTATTGGTCCCTTGGATAAATTTTATGTGTTACCTTGACAATTTTATGTCAATAATGAATTAAAAATTTAATTTTATCTTCAGCTGTACTGAGATAGGATCACAGACCACAAGTGGCTCTTTGGCCCTGAATATATTAAGTTATGAAATATTGCCATTAGTTTTCTTATTTCATTCTTTTGTTCTTTGTCCCTCTGACTGACAAAAATACAATAAATGGCATAAATATCTGCACCACCATATGCAACTGAACATTTCTTTCAAATTATCTATCAAAGGATCTTTGAAAAAGATATTATATGAAGCTGAACTAATTTGAACTAAACTAAAATACATTAAATAAAATCATAATAAATTAAATTAAAATTACCTTGACATATTTCTGTTAAACTGACTATATTTAAAATAAATTGCACCTAAACTGTTGCAAACTGCAAAAAAATCTGCTCTAAAGACAGTGTGGAGGGGAATACTGTACTGTGTTTGTGTTTCACGTTGACCAAAACACGTCACAGAAATTCAGTAAGTGATGCCCACGTTAAATGGCAGTTTGAAAGCTGTAATCTCAAAAACGAGGGGAAAACCCAGCAAATAGCTTAGAACAGGGGCTGCCACTACCAGAACTGCAGCCGGTAAAAGGTAGATAAAAAACTCCATTCATTGTAATCATTACTATCCAGAGACGAGTCACTGAAAACAGAAAATAATTTAATGTTAGATCTCAGAATTCTGACTGTAATTTTGGAATTCTGAGATTAAAGTCAGCATTCTAACTTTTTTCTCATAATTAAATTTTTTTCTTCAGATTCTGACTTTATTTTTGGAATTTTTTTCCCCCCCTCAAAAAAATGTTCCACTTTTGAATTTTGGTTTCAATTTTGGAATTCTGACTTGTTTTTTAAACAAATCTGAACTTTTAGAATTCTGATCTATTTCAGATTTCTAACTTTAATTTCAGAATTCTAAGATTAAAGTGAGAATTCTGATGGATTTTTAAAATCAGAATTCTGAGAAAGTCAGAAATCTTTTTGCCTTTTTTTAAATTGACCACGAATGTTAAGCTAAGGAGTCTAATAAATGCAAACAAACAAACAAAATACACTCCCTTAAAACTGGCAAAGTGCTGGACGGA
The DNA here is from genome assembly GCA_903067075.1 of Micropoecilia bifurca. Lineage (NCBI taxonomy): Eukaryota > Metazoa > Chordata > Actinopteri > Cyprinodontiformes > Poeciliidae > Micropoecilia > Micropoecilia bifurca. The sequence continues at coordinate 2,026 of CAEGAF010180721.1, read as the reverse complement.
ACAGAAATGAAAAACGTTAAACAGATCATGACAAATGAGTCATGACTCAAGATTTTTGCACAGTAAATTGATACATAGTTAAAGGTGAATTCAAGGTTCCAAGACAAATAGGCCAAAATAATAACATTTTCTACGGTAAAGTCAATAATGTGATTTATTTAAAAGAGATAACAAGTTTAAATCCTCATGTTTATAAGCCTGTCATGTGTATTTCAGACGAGCATCTGTCCGTCAAAGAGAAAGTGAAACCTTTAACACCTCAACAGTTTGTTGACCTGTGTGAATGCCCGGGGCGTTGCGTCTGTTGGAGCCGGTCAGATGAGCTTTAATGTAATCGCTTGGGTTTTATGAATGGGTGTGTCTCTGTCATGTGTAGTAAGTCCTGACTTTTGTTTTCTGTCTTTCATCTCTTTCACTTCTGCTTTCAGTGTGTCGTTTAACCACATTTTGAAGAAGCATGGCGACCGCAAGCTGCTTGATTTAAAAAAAAAAAAATTAAAAGCACAGCGTTGTGTCAGCGATTCAGTGCCCAACTACACCATCTGGAGCGAGAGAAGATCCTTAGTGTGGATTTATTTGAGGGATGCTTTGTTATTTTAAACAATGTCCAAGTACAAAGTTTGAGGTTTAAGTTGCTTATAGAAATAGGAAGCTTAATAACATATTTTTTATAAGAGAGACTTTGCTAACGTTGCAGCAACACAGTTCAAATGCAACAATCATCATTCTATCGCAGATTCGTTGCCAATCCTTTATGGGGTTCCACAGGGTTTAATACGTGGCTCCCTGTAGAAACTGTGTATTGAAGAAAAGTTTCTTTGTTTCCACGTCAAAAGGATAATAAGAAAGAAGGAAATGACTGCTTAGTACCTGAACACATTGTGACAGGGCAAGCCATAAAGACGACTCTACTCACACTTCCTTTACATACACACACGCTTCTGCTAATCTGCTAATGTGCTAGTAGCAGAGCTAACTATATATTTTGCATTTTACTAATTTTGTAAACATTTAGCGCATTTAGCTTCCCGTAACTAAATTTTTCATGATAAATTCTAAGTGTTAATTTACATGGCTGTGTGTAAAACTCCCAGTAGGTCAGGAGTTTCTTAAATACTCGGACCAGCCTGTCTGACACCAACAATCAAAGTCACTTATAGTATAGTCACTTAAATCAATGTTTGTACCCCATTCTGGTGCTTGGCTTAAACTGCAGGAATTCATCTTTAACACGTTAAGTGAAATCCTGTTTCTGTTAACAACCCAGGGTTTCCCCCAGTGTATGATAAGCCTGGCGGGCCACCAGGCTTTACTTTTGCCCCGACCAGGCTAAGCATTGCTTATTCATTTAAGTCTTTTTAAAATATTTGCATTTTTTAAGACTTTTGGGTTGGTGTTTAGGTATTGATTTTCCAATATTTCAATAACACAAAATTATCAAGGGATATTTTCAAATTTCCTGTCAACTTTAAACATTTTTTAACTCAAAAACACGATGGGACGCTGGATGAATGGCTGCCCTAGCGCCCAACCACCAGGCTTAGCAAGTTTTCTGGGGAAAACCTTGCAACAACCAATTGTATATAGAAAGAAAATAACAAAGGGTCACAAACTAAACCTTATGGAACCCCTTTATTGACCTAATTACTAGAGGTGTGCCGATCGATCAATCGGTCACCGATCATAATCGGCCAATTTCCGTGAAATCGGTGATGATCGGGATCGGCCGATCATTGGTTCTGTTACCGATACTGATCACCTGCATCTCATTTCTCAGCCTGTCTGTCCAGCTGGTCTCATCTTTCCTTCACTGCGCAAACGCGCAGCAACAAATGCTAAGCGATGTGTAACTATAACGCACTGAGTGAATGAGGAGGTTTGCGTGTTGCGGCGGAAAATAGAAGCAGGTCAAAATGAATCAACACGAGAAGTTAATACGACACAAAAACAATGACGGAGTTTGGCTACATCAAGGCTCACAGCAGTAAAAAGACACGGAGGATCAGACAGCAGGTAAAGCAGCGCA
>CAEGAF010180717.1:0-35864 GCA_903067075.1 Micropoecilia bifurca | reverse complement strand
TTAATTGACATTTCTCCTTATTTCTTTTTTAATTTGTCACTTAATTTATTATTATTATTATTATTATTATTATTATTATTATTATTATTATTATTATTATTATTATTATTATTGGTAGTAGTAGAAATATTTTTTTAAAGCCAGTTCTTGCTTAGAGTAGCTAAAGCACAATTTTCACCTTCGTCGTTCATTTTTTTACTTTTGCTTTTCTTTTTTTCTGTGATAATGTTACTGCTTTCTACCGATAAGTCATTATGACTTAACTTGAACTCATTTCGTATTTAGACATAAAATCACAGTGGGGGAAAAGAAACTGCAGCTGTAAAGCACATAAATTACACAAACATGTTGCAGTCTCAGAATAAATGTTCCGGGGTTTTTTTTGTATTTATTTCAATGTAAAACTGCCCAGCAGACCCTGTGTTACCAAAGAGTGCTGCCCGATTACGGTCATGTTGCGTGTGATTGTTGGGTTTTTTGCGCGGAGTGCTCCAGTGTTCTTCTCTGTTGCGGCTGGTTCCTGGTTTAAAGCCCCTGATTGGTCAGAAGGAGTCACGTTGTCCATGAAGCTGTCAGTCTGATTCTGCACCATTGTTCCCCGAGCAGCCGGAAGAAGTGCCTGAATAAGCACTACTGTATGCGACAGCTGCGCCGGTCAGCCCAGTATACTGAGCTGGAAACTGGCTGTAGGTTCACCGCTTTCTGCTTCATAAAGGATTCTGCGAGGTAAAACTGGATCACGGTGGCGGAAAAAAAAGTGAACTATCAGAGACTCAGGCAGGAGGATACTGATGATATTAACGAAATGAATGGTGAGTATGAACGATTACAGGTGACATGCCTGCATTTAAACATATTGATATGAGGTAAATTAAATTTTTTCATCATTTCTTTCTTTTACATCTTTTGTATGTGGCTTAAAATATTTTATGTGTTTTCTCTGCTGGTTTGTTACTTTTCAATGCTGCAGGGAAACATTTTCTAAGTGGTTCATTTGTCAAGCCATACCAGGCACCACACCTCAGCTGTCACTTTGTGGTCATTGCTTCTTATATTTCTCACTCTACAGGCAAACCGTGATATAGCCAGACCAACATGGATTCATTTTAAAGCTTTCCATGTTTTTGTAAGCGGTTTAAGGGCACAAATCTGTAAATTAGGTACTAGAAATAAGAAAGGTGTCGGCATGTGTTGGCAATCCAGGTGAACCTGTTTAATAGACAAATGAAAGATTTTTCAGTATTATGTTTAACTGAAAATCTCATGTTGATAAATATCATTTTTAACTAAATAAATTATGGCACAAATCTAACCAATAACAAAATAACATATTTCTGATAAAATTAACACAAAAGTTTTTTTGTTTTTTTTGTTATTTGTATCTTGCATTTATTAAGATGGATAGATTTCACAATATCTTAAATTATATTTAAAATGGGAAAGACAAGAGAACACACTCTTTCCAAGTTTTCATAACAACCATCAGATTTTAACTCAATGTCAACTTCTCTTTTGTCAGGCATCCCTAAAAAATACCTTTTTTGTCTTGATGTTACATAAAAGGTAGTGATAATAGTATTCAACTTTAGCGAAATCAAAAACTCTAGATGGGGTAAAACAAAAGACAAGCATGTTGAAGAAAGGCTGCTTGGTGCTGGGGATGCACAATTCTGTGAGACTGACTATCTGCCAAAAGTTATACTGCATTGTATCTGGAATTAAATCATAAAACATTTATAACACAAAAAAAAAACATAAGGGCTTCTTCCACAAAACTGGAAGGCTAATTATGTTTTTACATATCTTTAGCTGGGATGCCAAGAAACACAGTCAGCAGCGTATAGCCAGCTGCTCTTTTTATCCAGATTAGAGTAGAAGAAGGGTCTCGTTTGAGAAAGAGTGCTGTGTGGAAGACGGTAGGGACACTTTCTGGATACCCCTGCTTCCCCTCCACCTCCATCTCACAATCAGGAATAAGAGAAAGGCTGGTTCTCATATGGTTCAGAAGATGTTCTGACAATCTTTTGTATGTCAATGCAGAAAAGGCAAAGTTTTCCTAACAAAGCCTCCGTACTGTCATTTGTGATAACAGAGAGCATTACAGCATAATTACGCCGAGTGTCTCTCTACAGCACTTCACATCAGATGCAACAACAAACAGCATTAACCATATTTCCCAGGGCCACAATGTGCATAATCTCTTTATCGACTGCGTAGTTTAAGACTTGCCAAAGGTATTAACAAACACTGTCTGTGTTTCTCTTCTCTGCTCTCCACAGAAGAGAAGTGGGTCGTCGCATTATAACACATTTAGCTAAAGGTAAGATCAGATCTTGTTTTTGCTGGTTTGAAAATTATATCTTCGACGTTCAAAACCCATTAGCATACTGAATTTATTCCCGCGAGATGAATGGTATTCAAAGCTCACACAACTGTTGTTGAGATGCCACAAAAGACTGGCTGATAACAGAGACAGGGTGTGATGTTGGCGCAGACAAGTGTTTAGTCAATAAAGACACAAGAGATGCATCTGATTTCACAAAGATAAAAAGAAAATCCATTTTTTCTCAACCTTGTTGTGCTAATTATGTGGGGTTCTTTTTTATTAAAGGCATTAAATTTGAGCTAATATCTATTTGGACATTCATATGAATTTCAGGTTTCCCTCTTTTGAATTCCATTTTTCAGATGTAATATTAAAACTGTTATCACACAGATCCTTATCTTGCCATATGTTTGACAGCATAGACATGTTTTACGTGAGCATAACTGTGATGAAATGAAGCACATGAGGTAATGCTTATGACGTGTTCCTGTTTTTTATGATGTATTTGCGTTGAGATTAAGGGTTTGAAATTGTGTTTTCTGTGTGATAGAGCAGAGTAAGTTGCTTTTACCACAATGACATAATCACCTGACCACTTCTGGTTAAAAGTTCAGTTCCCTATATAGTCTTTGAGTGCATCCAAGTGGTTAAATTATTAGTTACATCAGTGAGACAATACCTCTGACTTCAAGCATTTGGCATAGTGAGGTGAGATAATCTTCTTCAGTGCAGACAGAGCATCTGCCTAGGGAGGCATGAGATTAAGGAACATATTTTCAGAGCAACATTTGAGTAGCACTTGTTAATTTTGTTGCTATTTCTGGAATATTTTTCAACATGTCTAAAAAGAAGCCATGGCAGCTAGACCAAATCTCTGTTTTCCACAAAATAAAAACTTCTGAAACCAATATTTACTGTACATAGATGTTAGAAGGGTGCAAAGTAGTGATACTATCTACTGTTTACTATCACAAATAGCACAACAGGCTCATCTTATCTTGGTAGCAAACCAAAAGTCTCACCAGACATATCTGTTTGCGGTTTGGTTAAAATGCGTTTGTGTTTTGTTTAGATTAGTAACTTCACATGGGTAGAGAAGCCAGAAATTTTAATCAAGTAAAATTTGCATTTCTTCAAAAATCATATTAGTTGAGCAGAAGTAAATAAACATATGGTGCATTACAAACACTTCTAAAAGCATATTTTTCATTAAGTTACTCAAGTAAATTTAACCAGGTACTAACCACCTCTGTAAGTTAAATAACATTAATCCAATTAAAAACAAACTAGCCAGGATCCCTACATCTGACAACACATTGAATAAAGTTACAGGAGAGAAACAGATTTCAATACAGTTCATCCCACTTGGAGAAAAATTATATATCTGTCAACTTAATTTCCTTTTTTACAAAGTATGAAGTAATGGGAAACCAAATGAACTATGTGATGTAAAACATGGATTGGAAATTAGTGTCAGAGAAGCAGCAATACCCAACTCCTTCCAGTATTTATAGTTACGAGTAGACTGATAAGTCATGACTGATGATTAATATCTACTTTTTGTTAGTTGATTAATATCTACTTTTTGTTATTGACAGCAAGTAGACTTTTATTGCTTATCAGTTAAACCATTGAGAGGCCATTCTATATAAATGATGACAACTTTTGCTTGTCCTTTTTTCAGAAATGTTCAAGGAATTAGGAACAGCTATTCACACAATCCAAAATGATGCTAACATATTTTTTGTTTGAAGAGTCCAAATCCAGGTCTTAATATAATTACAAATACATGAAAAAATATTCAAATGTAAATTATTACACACAATTATATTCGCAAACCCTAAATAATAACTTACAATAAATTATCTGCTGCAAAAGCTAGATATTTTTCTGTAATGTGGTAAACCATTTCAGAACGTAGAATGTAACTTTAGAAACATTTTCTTGAAAGTGTCGTTAAGTTTCATCATCAACTCTCTACACCTTAGAAAAAAGACACTTTTCTTGAAAAGCATACAATAATGGAATCCCTTGAATCATAAAATTACTTTTTGTTTGATTTGGTTTGTATTTAGCATATATTTTTGTTTTCTTTGTTGTAGAAACCCAACCCCGACACGCCATATTTTGTGCCAGAGGCATTGTGTTTGGTTATCTGCCAGCTGCTCCTGTCAGAAAATATGCAGTGCTGCAACAGTATTGCAACAGAAGGTTAAACCATCCTAAAACCCTTTTTCATACCGGTTGTGTGTGTTTTTGGTAGGTGAGTTTTCTCCTTTTTCTAAGATTTTCTCTCTCCATCCATTTTTCTCCCCAGTCAGTTTGCACCCAGCCGTCTCCTTCAAGCAGAATTGAATTAGAACCTGTGGCACTTTGGTACCTCAACAGAGTTGAAGGACACGGAAACATTAAGTAGATGTATTTACTCGTGAAAAAGCAGGTCAATTAAGACACTGTCTTATCTGAAGAAGTTGTGCCAGTGTTGCAAACCTCGGCACAGATGGCTTAAGCTTGATACCAGTCAATTTTTCCATTAAAAATTCACAGAGAAGGTGTCATGGCTTAACGGCACTAAGCAGAATCTCGCATCAGGAGGCTAATGTGGCTGAGTTGTCTGCACACAAAGCTTCACATACATGGGTGAATCCATTCAGTTTCCTTTGATTAGGGAAATAAGAATCAAGGGGTCTCACCTTCACAGAAAGATTTTGAAGAAGGGTTGTCGATCAGACTTTAGGTATTTGTGTTGAAAAGTCTCTTTATGTTTTTGGAAATTAGCAGAGTTTTAGAAACTAGAATTTACTGTGTGCTTTTCAACCTGCAGTTTTGAAATTTTAGTTAATAAATGCCATAGGTTATGTTAAAATGCAGAACATTCCTTTATATTTTCCTTTTATCGGCACTAGAAAAAAATCCCAACACAATAAAAATGGATAATAATAATCATTTTTTTATTATTTCTTGGCTTCAAATATTTAAATAGTTAACCAGTGGAAAAATGTAAGAAAACAATTGATATGCATATAGGGTATTAACATCACAATATTTTATGACTGCTTGACTGTACTAAAGCTAAACCAGAATTGGTGCTGTTTGATGAAACATAAATAGTTATGCATATTCAGATTTATTTGTCTCGTTATCAAGTAGGTAAATTCGGACTCCGAATTTACCTACTTGATAGGTAAATTCATGACACTATATATGACACTTTATATAGTCATTAGCGACATAAGAGAAAAAAAAATTGCCTCTCAGTAATTCATTTCCTTTCAGTGTGCTCTATATTGTTCGTCACAGCACATTTTAATGCTCTTTTTGTTATTAGAAACCCCAAATGTATGTAACTGCATCGATGAAGTATATTTTCATCAAAGGTTGAGTGTGAACTAATGTCAACCTTTCAGATTGCAGAGCAGCTTTGTGAGTCTCCGCAGGGTTCATGTTTCCAATTTAGAAGCTTTTGATGTGACTCTTTTTGTGTGTTTGGCTCCTTCCTGGCTAAGCGGTGCAGAGTTTTCACGGTTCAAGATCGCTCTTTCCTGAGTTGTTGCCATGACACCTATTTAGCAAGACTAGTCTGTCGCCAGCAAATCAAAAAGGTATATATATATATATATATTATTTTTTTTTTGCCTTTGTCAGCTCACTGTTAACCATCATTCATGTCTTATTAGTTATTTACATTGCTGGTATTTTAAGATTAATGTGATATAAAATCAGACAGAGAAATAAGAAATATATGATCAGACAGAGAAATAAGCAAATTAAGCAACAATAAGTATGTATTGAAGATGCTAAATAACAAAGGTTGAACAGCACATTTAAAAAATCCAGTTCAGTTTTGACCACTGTATATGGTCAAAACTGTATGTGCTTTAAATTGTTCTTGACATGCTTGTCTTGATCTAGAGCCAAAAAAGCAACAGGAAGATGGAGGGTTTATCGCCTTATACTTTGTGTGTATAATTATTTAGATGAGGTGAGAACAGTCAACATTTGTAAGATTTAGAACGAGAGAAGAACAAATGTCGATTGTACATTATGAGCTAACTGTAGTGTACAGCAGTATCTTCTTACACTGCTTAGATTGTAAACAACAAAGAAGGAGCAACCATTAGCATGTACTGAACACACAAATAAGCAGTCCATTACATGGCAACACAAAAACACAGGACAACTATGCACACACTAATACCTAAGGGCAATTTAGAGATGCATATTATCTTGACATGTCTGTTTTTTTGCACTGAGAGAGAAAGCCAGAGGACCCAGGGAAAACCCACGCAAACGCCTTGCAGAAAGACCACAGCCTGAGTTTCGAATCCAACATTTTATTTTTTTGTTTGCAAGGGAACAGGGACAATAACTGCTGTGCCATGCAACCCTATTATCATTAGTCCTATGAAATTATCGTCATTGATTGTTTTATCTGTTTTGCCTCATTGCAAACCCCAGGTTTTGCCACTCTGGGTAGAGAACCATATCAAAAAGCAACACTGTGTGAGCTACATTTGGTGGATAAAAGGTGCTATATAAATAAACATCATCTTTACAAACTGATTTACATTATCATTGATTTTAAAAAATGCATCATTACAATTATTAGCAATTATTCCAATAGCACACAATTTCACAATCTCAAAATCAGACTTCGGCTGTGTTTTCTTTTCAAGAATTAAAACACTCATTCATAATTGAATAATTTAAGATGCTAACCCTCCACACTTTTCACATCATTAAGTAGTTCCTCTCACTTGTGGTTTTTAATCTGACTCTAATTCACAATACATTTTAATAGCAGTGAGAGCTGCCCTACTTCCCAATTTCTCTCAGATAACTGTGAATATTTTGCATATAAAAAATGATTCAAGATCTCTCCATGATACTGGCTATATATAAATGATAAGACTTGTCTGTGGAATGTGAACTCCACATCCCACAGCTTTCCTCAGCCTGTGTGAAAGATAAAAGCAGCCCTGCGTCTCTGTGAAAGGCTTTGGCAGCTCTGTTTCTGCCAGTGAGCCGACTTTTGCTAACTTTCAGGTGGCATGGGAAAATATAGTCATAAATAAATGATAGACTTATGAATAATTTAGGCATGCATTGTGATTGACATGAGGGTGAGAGTACCTGATTATGCCTCGACAGCGTGAGACTTAAATTACAGCAAATCAAAACTTCAGGCTGAATGCGAAGCATCTGCTGTGCTGCCTGTCTGCTGTTTTTTTGTATTTTGATCACCGTTTGTAACAACAAAAGGCAGCTGAGACGAAACAGTGCTTTAGCTCAGGCATGTTTCATTAAAGAAAAAAATGCTAATGTAGTCTGGTGTGAAAGATTTGCAGAAAACCCACAATCTCGTCAAATCTGAAAGTTTGTGAGCTCAGAACCATCAACAAGTTCTTCACAGAATATCGGTTATTTAGCAGAAATGCAAATACTCGCCGACCTTCCGGGAGCCTGTCCGCAATCTCCAGCTCTTGATTTAATAAGATATTACAGTGAAAATAGTGCATGTGTATAGTCGTGTGGCTAATCAACAGCCACGCTTCCTTTTATTGTTTCTAAGAGGTGGAAGAACGGATCAATGAGCGCTGAAGCTGCAGAGGAGAGGCTGCAGCAGGCGTCACCAGGCTGCAGCTCGGATTCGTGCTGAGTGCTGAACAGGGGGCTAGGGGGTGGATGGGGGTAGGGGGGCTCACTTCTCTCCACCAACAGCCCCCCACCTCCCTCCACAACCTCTACCCCTTCCCCTCCCCTTCTTTCATGTGTGCGGAGCAGATCTGTCTGCAGCCTCAGGCACGGTGCACGTTAACAATTGTACAGAGCGCATGTGGAAATCTCATTTGCATAAATCTGTAGATGTTGCAATGTTCCCTTCAATGGATTCCTTTGTGTTTAATTGGAGATTGCTTTTGTTATTATTTTTAGCTTGCATATACTTGTGCAATTCTTCCAGAGCCAAATGAGAAAAGAGGCTTCTGCATTCGCTAATTATTTATTTGCATAATTTGTACATCCGCCAGGATATGCGCAAACACAGATGATCTACAAATGTATCAATCACGCTTCAGTGGAAATTGCTGAAGTTTGCTACCCTACTATTGACTATTATCCTGATTTTAGCTGTTTGTATTTTCCATGGATCTATGCATCATTCGTATTTTGAAAACCTTATGATTATAGTGCACATTAGGACAGTTGCCCCCTATTCTCTCAGCTCCTTACATGTATAGAGGAAGAAGCCGCCATAACCTTTCACAAAATGAATATTTGATAAATATTTTTGTGTACTGTCAGTGCCTGGGATCCTCCACTGACATCATCTGTAGCAGCATAATCATCCAGGCCACAGCCTTTCCTCAGGGGAGTCCAGCTGAGACCTGAGTTTCGCTCTCTCTCCTCCTGCCAGTGCCATTTGGTTTTATGAGTCGAGTGTGACATCCGTGATGGATGAGAGCAGCACATGGCCTAAGAATGGCTATGAGGATGAGGAGCTGTATGATTTTTCTTTGGGCTGACATAGTTTTAACTGCATATTATACTATATTGACTCGTAAAAAAAAGACCTCGTAAGAACTTCAAAGCAATCTGGGATGTATAATTAATTGTGCACCTGTTTTAAACTGTGGAAGCATTTTGTGTCTGCAATGTGATCGGCCAAATTTGATGACATGGTCACTTGGCAGAAGCACATTGAATAAAGATGTAATGATAAAAGATACAAGATGATATACAGCATTAAACAATAAAATACTAACAATATCTTTTAAAATGTTAAGAATCTCCAATATTTGTTTTCACAATTTACAGGTTTCACAAATCAGAAACCTTTTCTACATGAGAAGTATTCCTGTACATGCACACAGACCACAGACTACCTTATTCAGTAAGTTCAATAATGTTGAAAGTTTTTTGTACAATTCTACCTGTTTTTAGGATTGTGGAATGCTTGTTAGGAGCGTTGTTTCAGATTTAATTATACTGGAGGTACATGATACAATTTATTTTGCTTAATATACCCAATTTGACACATTGATTTGAAATATTGGGTTCTATAGTACTGGATAACATTAGTTTGCAACATATTGAATTTATATTGTACGATTCTGAAAACGAGTCACTCTTGAAAAATGAGACGTCTCAATGATTCAAGATGATCCATCAGCCTGTAGCTCCAACAATAGATGGATTACGTCTGCAGGTTTCATTATTCAGAAATACATGAGTCTGCGAAATTGTTGTTGGCATCACACTGTGATGTTACGCTAACTCGCTTCACTGTAGAGCATGTTACTTCAATGTTTTTTGACTGAGGCCCAAACCCTGGGATGTTTTGGGTCTTTTTCCTCAGGTTTCCACTCCATATCTCTTGTCTCTTTCCATCATAGTTAAGGTACACCAAAGTGTCTTGTGCAACCGCAATAACTGTTGCTTGTGAAACACATCAGCAGAGGGCAAAAATTTAATAGGAAATGAAGACTCATGACAAGAGATTTTGCCCTGAGGATTTTATTTTTAATCAAATCATTTGAGTAATCCAAGGACTCTTCGCAGCTCACATAAAACGGTTTCTGGTGGTCGAATAAGGGTCACACACCCCGATTTCTAACAATTTGAAATGGTAAAATGAAAATGGTGAGCAACATCTCAAACTCTAAAGGCTACTGTTAACATGTCAAATGTGAATTTTCTTGGCGGCATCATTTTAAAAAGCCTAAAGTTGCCTCCAATTGTAATTAGGTCTAAATTGGAATGAATGCTGTTTAGAATCCCCTACCTGTTATGAGAACATTGTTGTGAATTTGTTACATGAACTTAATTTTTATAATATTCAAGTATCAGGTTACGTTTATTTTATCATGATACATAAATATTATTTCTGTGTGTTTTTTCTTTTATAATGCCTGCAGTACAGTATATTAAATAATCTGCCATCTGGAGTTTATGGTATTTGAACATAATGTGGCATTAATGTGTTAGAGAAGAACAGTAATGAACGTGATAAACAAGGCAGGTGCAATGAGTCAACCTTGTTTTACTCCCTTTCTCTTCTGTGCTGTAAAAGTAGGTCTTAAATGTCGTATTTTTATTCAATGCGCACCCAGACCTCATGATGCTGATGATGTTTGAATGGCTAGGGAAACACTCCTGCCCCTTTTTTTGCTCCATTAAATAATAAATTTTGTTAGGATATTGTATATTCTACATTTTAATGTCTATTTGCCACACTTTACAAATTACCCCGATTGCAGTATGTCTCTACGTATATAATTAGATGCACTCTAAGCCTTTGTTTGTTTGGTTTTGTTGCCTGCTGTCTTCAATTTTCTTCTGTTAGTTGATGGAGCCTCTCGAAGTGAGAGCAAATATAGGTCACCATCGCTGGTGCAATGGTGTAACAAATGCCATCGCGCCAGCTTATGTTTTACATTTTTATGTAACAGGGCAGCTTATGTTTGAGGAAATATAGATAAGATGGATTGCTAAAAAAAATTGCCATTAAAGATTTTGGAGTGAATGATTACAGTAACAAACAAAACATATTTTACATTCAGAACAAATTTTTTGATATGATTAAGGTGTGCAAAATACCTTGGGGCAAACTTATTTTATTGTGGTGTCTCATAACATTTTTGATATCCAAACCTTTTGCTATTTGGACACTAATTACATCTCTTGGTATAACATTTCACGAGGTTTGCAAATCCCAGCTAAAGGTCTTTCTGCATGGAGTTTGCATGTTTCCCCTTTGATTGGCATACTCTGGCTTACTCCCATAGCTATACTAAATTACTACAGAGAATTACTGAAAACAGCATATCTTGCACAATAAACACCCATAGTCTGGTGTCCTCTCTCATGCTCTCATCGCATTATCCTTCTGAAAGACCCACTAATATGTCCTATGTTGAGTTTTCTGGCAAGAGAGCAAAATGTTATTATATCAAATCTCAAAATATTTCAAAGCACAAGATGCCCCACAGCACCGCAGTACCTCCACTGTACCATAAGATGCTTTTGCTCTTTCTCACCCTGTCTTATAGCAAATCCCCCTGAAGTGTAGAGTAAAGAAAAGGTCGATGTTAAAACTCACTTAAATAAAGTACAACATATATTAAAGTTTCAGGAGAGTTAAGGAAACGCCACATAAATAGGTTTGCAAAAGCAGGATGACTGTTTTTTTTCAAGCATCATTTACAAAAAATTGATTGAGATTTAGATGGTGTCGAGTAGATGAAGACTTTCTGACAGAGATGCTTTGCAGCAATAGGATTTAGAAATTATTTTATGTGTTGTTTTCTGTTTTCTGTGTGTTGTATGCATAAGAGTTGCGATAGAATGATGAGCTGCAGATCAATACAAAAATGTACATTTGTATACAGCGTTGAAATGGCTATTATATACTACCTGACACATTTATGTCAGTCCAAGCTAACTATACAATTATCAAAAAGGAATGTATTTAATTTAATTTAAAACTGACAATCATTTCAAAGTAAAATGTACTTTAGGTTACAGTATTCCCTGTTACTAGACAACAGAAATCCAGTAGGAATGAATCACTTTGGCTCATGTTCCTGTGTATTAGCATGACTAAGTCAGTGGCATTGATTTTTTTTAAAGAGGAGAGAGAGGCACAAGCAATAACTGTAAAATGATAATTCAAGGAAGCGTGATGTAAGGACAGCAGCTTTCCATTATCCTGCGTAGCTCGTGCCATTTAGTGTCCATGTAATTTACAGTATAGTGTTTTTATAGTTTTCAGAATAAAAATTTATTGCTATGTTTATTGTCAGAAATGTATAAGGCAAACTCATCATGGCTTTGTGTCTCTGTGGAGCTTAAGGTGTGTGTGTGTTTGTAGAGTCGGTGCATCCTCTTTACTGCTGTGTTGTTGTTGAAAAGCTTCTGTGGTCATTCTGATTCGGCAGTAACAGCCAGCTGTGAACTTTAAAGAGCTCAGCAAGCTCCGTCAGTGTACAGTCTGTACTCCTCCGCTTGCTTCCTGCGTGGAAACCTCATATTTAAAAAAAAGACCACTGTAATGTGAAATGTCAAGTATAAACAGCTAACCAGACTTACAACGATTAATAAATGGGATGATTTAAAGTTTATATATATATATATATATATATATATATATAGATAGATAGATAGATAGATAGATAGATAGATAGATAGATAGATATCTATATATATATAACATTAAAATGTTTAGAAAAGGGGTGGCTATCAGATGTTATGTAATTCAATTGTGTTGAAAAGAATAGAAAAGAAGCAAGGGGATTTTGGTGTAATTCTCAGGAGGAGATATTTTTTTCAAGTCATCCAAAGATAATTTATCAATATTTTAACTAAATATTAAACTACATATTATAAGAAAAAGTGAAGCAAGAGTTTATTGTTGTTGGAATCAAGAATATTTTTTTGTATGTATTTTTAAACATAAAGAATTAAACCCAAAATCAGTTGTTAGTGCATGAATTGTACTGTAAAATCTACCACTAGGGGAAGGTTTACAGCAAAGAATAGAAGCCGTAAATTGTTTTTACACTGGCTAATAATGACACTGCAGAATTTATCTCAGAAGTCTAAAGTAATGGATTTTTCAGCCCGACACTGAGTCTAATTTCTACTCGGAGAGGTTAAAGTTAAAGGGAGCTGCACAAATAGCTTTGAAGCCTCAGTTTTCAGCATCAGAATTGGCACAATAAACTACAAAAAAGTGTCCAGCTGGGTCAGATGAGCCGTTTCCTTTCACAGAATCAAGTTGCACTTCTGCTACAACCCCGCGCCTCCTTTCTTGTTGAGGGTGTGGATGTCTAGATTCTCACTTTTAATTGCTTTTGGAACCAACTAGGCAAAATAAAGAAAAAAAAAATACTCATATGCTCCTTTGGACTTTCACTTTGGTTTTGTCTTAGTTCTGTTTTTCTTTACTGCATTCTCACATTTTTTTTGTCAGTCATTTTCCCTAAGCTCTTTGACTCGTGCTCCTATCACAGCTACAACACATTTTATCAATGAGAGTCGCCTTCTTTTTGTTCCAAATATTGTTCATCCTTTTGTTTATCCTTCCCATTATGATTGACTTCATCTTGGTTTTTGTGATTGCTCTCTATGCCCCTGTGTTGTTTGTCCCTGTTATGTGATATTTTTGGAAGTTCAGGCTGTTAGTGTGATTTTGCCTTCCTCCTGCCGGCATTTGGGTCCATCAGAACAACAGAATGTGACATGTACTCAAAGAATGTTACTGGACGACATGGAGCACATGCCCAAATGTGCCAACAAAAAATATCATGTAGGAACTTCAAGCTTCTTGGATTTTCAAATGACCAAATCAGGATGGTTCCTATAAGGCATATCATAAAGCATGTGATAAGTCACTCTTTGTCATCAAATTGCCATGACAGTACCTTTGGTCTAGCTAGGACATTTCGAAAATAGCTGGAGAAAAACAGTCAAAAGAGATTAAAGGTCAAATCTGAGACATCTGTGGTGCCCTTTGGAAGCAAAACATGCTATTTCTAATATGACACCACAAGCTGGTGTAACTGGCAGCATTACAAGACAGAAGTGATGTATTGATTGTGCAAAAATGCATTAAAGTAAAGCTGAGACTTAGCGAGGTTAATAGACAGGATGTAGCACATGAGAAAACAGAAACTGTATTGTGAAGCTGTTTTAAAGAAACACAATGTAACAACAGTAAGTACTATTTAGAACTTTTGATAGGAGTTTTATTTTTATATATAATCCTCTTTCTGGCATATGCACTGAAGAAAAACTGATATTTGCTAGCCTGGTAAAAAACCAGTCCCTTGATCTATGCTTTGCTGTGTACAGAGGGTCTGGACCCTAGTAGATTAAGAAATAATTGCCTGCTGGAAACATGGACTATGTTGAAGTTTTAAATAAATTGCTCTCATTTTACCCAATCGCTAACGTTTGGCCATGACATGTGTAATCTATCACCTTGATGAAGCTTACTGAAAATTGCAAACTCTGTAAACAACCCTATGAGGACGAGGACAATTAAATCTTATTGTTTTGACATGAATTGCTGAATATTTGGCTTTATTCATTTCCTCTATTGCTATTGCCAAACTACAGACAGACTACAACACTAAAGCAGTGCAGAAATTGACAATCATTCACGACACCTCCTTCTGTTTGCCGATTGGCCCACGCCGAAATTCAACCGGAGAAATCCAGCTTAATGTGAGAAATCCCTGACAGAGTGCAGGAGATGAGAATCGAGTTGAATTGAGTAGGAAGGCAATGGCCAGGCTGGGTATTTGGCATCTTGCACTTTAAGGTGTGGCGTAATTGTGGCTTGGAATTGCCATGTGTCTGTGATGACTGTAATTCAGGACTCTCTATAAGAGGGGGAAAAAATGTCTGAGCTTAATTCTATCCTGAAAGAGGAAGTGCTGGACCTTTTATGTTGACATACGATCCAGCTGAGTGCAAGAAAGGAATTGTGGCTCTTTGACTGCAACAACTGGGGGCCCCACTAACTCTTCAGGAGAACTTCCTGGCATAGGAAGCATCAGGAGCACATGCACTCTGGTGCAGACAAATCCTATTTCCTGTGGATGAAGTGGTTTACGCTGACATTTGCTTGTCAATCTCTTCCAGCTAGACCGTGTTTGTGCAGAAAACATTTTTTGCAGAAGGCTGTTTGCATTTGGGCCGGTGTGTGTTTTGTTGACGGATTTGATTTAGACTGGGATCAAAAGAGACTGGAAGGGTTCTTGTTTTTTGGAGACCCCACCCTCTCTTCTTTTCTCAAAGATGTTTTTGGCATCAAATGTTGTTTTTTCTTTTCATCTATCCAACCACTCTTCCTATTACTCCATTCTTACCTTTACTATTCCTAACTAAATCCCCTCATCTGTGCATTTCCCATTTAAACTCCTTGCCCCATTTTCACACACACCTCCCCTCATCAGTTTCTTTAACATTTTGCTCCCTCCACCCCACACACCAATAACTCTCCTTCTTTGCTCTGCTCCCAGTCCTCCTCCCTCCCCGTGTCGGTAAAAATATCTGCAGACAGCAGTGGCAGAAGCACGCCTGACTCTGCCTCTGCCTCTGCCTCTCTCTGCCTCTCTATGTCTGTCTCTCTCTCTCTCTCTCTCTCTCTCTGTCAGACATCCCACCCATGTGATCTCACAGGCTCCCTCTGCTCCCTGCTCCACTCTCTGCTCCAGTCAGGCTCCTGCCTTTCAGCCCGGCTGCAGCTAATGAGCCTTTGTGCGGCCAAAGATAGAAAGCGAAGGGAGAGTGCAACACAGTGACAGAAGACGCAGTTGAAGTGAGAAAGAGTGTCGTCTCGCAACAATAAAGCATATGTTACCGACAACGCAGGCAGAGCTGGAAAATTACTCGTCTCCCTCAACCTCCTGCACTCTCTGCTCTCCCTTTTTCTCCCTCGCTCATGCCCGTGAAGCTCAGGGGTCGCTGCAAGTCAGTGGGCTGAGACAAAATGAGAGTCTCTCCATTCATCATGTTTCACCTTCTCTGAGTGGCCACATTTGTGACTGGGTGGTTGTAGCGCTGTGAGAAGAGGTGAGAGGAGTCACATTCGGCCAGTGGATACAGGTCAGTTGTTCCTGTGAGGGCTCACACACACATACACACACACACACACACACACACACACACACACACACACACACACACACGCATGCGCACGCACCTTAGCACACACATAGAAGTGGTCACAGTAGGATTGATGTGTCATGACTTGCTCCAGATCCCTTAGGCTTGTTGGCGTCACTCTGGATGAGCGTTGTGAGCCTTTCTCTGTCAGCTGATGAAGAGAAACAAAATACATTCGTGATGAAAGTGGAGAACTGGGAGCACTGTTGATTAAGAATGGGAGTTGATGTCCTGCTTAATATGTGTTCAAATAGAGGCAAACACAGGGAGGGGCTTTTCCAAGCATGTTTTTATTTATTTTTTTGCTGCATTAATTTCCTTGGTGATTGAGAAGTGTGTGTGCTTGCCCAGCTATGATCAGTGGAAATGCGGCGGAGACAAAGAAATGGCTGTTGGAGAAGTGCAACAATCTCTGGTTTTTATTTGGCCATGATCGAAGAGGTTCACCTTGGACCACCCACAGCTCTGTGGTTTATGATGTCATCCGCACTGAAGTTTTCATACTGGCACAATAGAATGCAGATGAAACCAGGAGGGGTTGGACGTATGGGCTGCTTTTTATTGCTAAGAGTCCCTCACACAGGGTATGTAGCACAGGAAGCGGGGGCCATATGGGCAGGCACTATTTGTGAGAGTACATTAGAATCTCCATGGAAACCACTTTTGATATCAAAGCCTGAGCGCAGCATTAGCTGAGGGCTAAGAACGCAAACACGCTTCCAACAATGGTATCTAATTAAGACCCCGAGTACAAAATGGGCTAGAATTTGCACAGGTCCTCTCTGTTGGAAATTTCCACTAGTGCTTGCCAAGGTGTGAAGTGGCTAGTGAAAGCAATTCAGTTTTTTTCCATGTGAGATCAAAGGCTTTTATAAGTCAGATTTTTTGGGGGAATTATGTAATGATCTATTTAATCTATCGTTAATCTGTCCTGTGTTTCTCATTCAGATGAAGCAAGAGGGTCATTTTCTTTTCAGCTGTATCCATGGGTTGAGAATAAACCGCATCTAGTTCAGGATAACACTGTCTGTTTCTTATCCAAATTATTATAAATTCTTCATGAAGAGAGATTTACCCAGAGAGGTTACCCTGACTGACTTCCTTGCCTCACATTCCTTGGTTGTAGGTAAAGCCGTTGACTCTGGAGGGTCTCCAAATGCTGGCCGTGCTACAGCAGCCTCAAGGGAACAATGACCCTCTGGCTGGCAGAGCCAGTCTTCCCTCTCCTGGTTGCACCTCTCTCGCTTTCTTTTTCTCTCTCAGGCAGAATGTCTTACCGACCGAATTTGCATCTGTAATGACTTGATAGCAGAGCCCAGATGAAACAGCGAGGCTGTCTGTGAATGGAACTCCCCCACAAGCTGCTCTGGCAGATAGACAGAGCGGAGACTGGCTGAAGATGCACGCCGTCTCTACTGATTCCAGGTTCTGAGCGAGAGGGCGAGAGAGAAAGCAACCAGGGAGAAGCTGCCAGTCATTGCGAGGCTCGCTGTACCTCTGCAGCACAGTTCTGTAATTTAAAAATGTTATTATTACTGTTAAAACAGTGAAAACAAAGCCTAAATAGTTATCATATTTAATGTCTACATTTATACTGTTGCATATATTATGCAAGCTGTGTAAGGATTGAGCTTTTTGTCTGAATGCTTTGAAACAAAAAAAACAAACAAAATTGAAAATGATGCACTGTTTGATGTCTGCCATGCAGTACTGTTAGAGGCAGATTAAATGTGACAGTAATTAGTTTTAGTGTATTTGACTGATGAGCCTATTCTTGTTTATTTGTCTAATTGCATCATCAGTCAGGGGAGCTAATGGACTCTTGGTTGACATTGATGTAGTTTGCTACAAAATCCTTTGCATGACGTGCCAATGACAAACATTTGAATTGATAAAAGCAGTTGTTTTTTCCCAGAGTGTGCACATGGCAAATATGGTATGAAAATAGTGCTGGCTCTTCGGCTGCTGTAATTTTCCTATGACGGGGTTATGCACATGGACAGTAATAAGCTTCTCCTGGTGTCATAAGTGTGGGTAAAAATACCAAAGGATCTTAGATTCCGTGCATTTACATAAAAGTTGAAAACAAAAGTGACAGTGTAGAAGTAAAATTTTGCTTTCATCAGCAAACGTGGATGGAAATTTTTACCGAACAGTTAAGAAACCCTTATATAATTCTTTTATATAAGGGATGCAACAACATACATTGCAGATGTATTTACACAAATTGATCCCATTTGTGCTACTTTAGTCAGATAATTTTTAAAAATCACAGAAATACATTAGTCACATTTGAACCTAACATTGTGTTTTAAACTTAACTCTGATGGTCACCAGTGGAAGGTGAATAGATCTAGTCTCTCTCTTTTTTTTTCTCTGAACCTCTCTATCAAAAAGGAGAATTAACTTCCTGTGGGGAAGATGTAGTTTGTAATTAGCTGCTTCACTATTTCCCCTCTGCTCCTTCGTGCCAAGGTGATCAATGACCCAGGGAAGCTGGGATATCAGCAAGCAAGACTGGATGTGTGTGTGTGTGTGTGTGTGTGTGTGTGTGTGTGTGTGTATGTGTGTGTGTGTGTGTGTGTGTGTGTGTGTGTGTGTGTGCATGCGTGGGTGGGTGACGGTAGGAGCTGGGGGTGGTGGCTGTCTGGGCTGGTGGCTAATTGAGTGAGTTGAGGATTATGAAGGTCCTAAACCGGGTATTAAATAACATGCAGCCCCCTTTTGCTGTCTCTCGCGTTCAGGTGCAGATGCAGCAGGCCATGAGCGGAATACTGAAGAGAAAATTTGAGGAGGTGGAAGCCTCCTCCTCCCCTTGCTCCTCTGTGCGGGAGTCTGATGATGAGGTCTCCTGCAGTGAGAGTGGGGATAGCAGTGACAGTGTTAACCCCTCAACTTCAGCTCCTTTCACCCGTGAGTCCGATTCTTTTAAATACATCCTCCTTTTTCTGTTCAGCAAAATTATCTTTTCCTATCAAGAAAAAAATAAATAAATAAAGCAAAAATATATATTTTTTTCATTAAAATTGGTGGGATTCTCACAACCAAACTAATGTAGTAGCTCACAGGTATTACAAGATGCAGGTTAAACATCAATCAGCGCATCTTCAAATGAGCTAACGTTTGTGGATATAGAGCTGTGGCTCTGCTGTGAGGAGACTGGTGCTGATGATGAAGAGGAAGCATGCACAGCCAGCCTCGCTCATTAGGAGCAGCATCAGCTTACAGGCCTAAGCAGATGAATGAGCTGATCTCAAGTTTTGTGTGCTTATGCTTTACACAGACTGTATAATACTTAGAAAAATGTTGGTGAAGAGGTACACAGACAGCATATCTTTAAATGAAGTAGTCCTATGCTGGGCCAATTTAGAGATGAATCCTGTAGAAATGTCATAGTGAGGACTGCAAATTAATTCTATGTTGGTATTTACTAAGAAAAGGTTTGTGAATCAATTAGGTTCTCAGCCATGATAAATTAAACAGGTTTTAAGTGTTCAAAGGTCACTAGAGATGATGGGATGGGCAAGAAAAAAAGTGATTGTTCAGGTGTAAATAAAGAAGAATTATATGATATTAGCAAACCTCAAAAACCGATGTTATAGTTTGGAGTGCTACTCCAATCTATAACACTCCAAAGCTACTCCAAACTACTCCAAACTGTACAAAAGTACAGTATTTGTTCCATGACAAATTAATTCTGAGTACGTTTCCAAACTTGACTAAATACAAGAAGTTCACTTGGCTGATTAATCAAAGGTGCATTGCAAGTGAACACTTCAACTTAATATTTCATAGACTCCATTGCATGCTTTACCAATATTGTGGATTAGTAGCTAATTAGTTTGATGAAATTTACAAACATTTGCTATTACTGTAAAACAATAACAATAATAAAAATAATATTGCTGGGAAAAATATAGTATTACTGCCAAGATCAATAGACTCTCTTTGACAACTCTCCTTTTTGATTTTTAAGAACTGCACTCCTATTGTACTGATGTTTCATCTTAATCCAGTGGAGGAAACAAAATTACTCTGCAGTAATTGAAAACAGAGGCAGGCAGCCTCAAACCACCTTAGTTTAAAAATGTTCTTAATTTCTTCAGAAATCAAATCATGAATTTTCACATCCTGTGCATGTCCTCCTTTGTCACAATATCACATATTGCTCTAAAGTCAAATTGAATTTCTCTGTTCTGGCACATAAATCATGTGCTTGTTAGCTGGACAACTGAAAATCAAATAAGTCATTTATAATCAGCTGTTGTTGGAGTGAACCTTTACATTGGCAGTATGTGGTTCCCTTAATTCACTGCTGCATTAAAACACCTGTCAGCAACATGTTTGACATTAAGAACTTCTATTAGTCAGGCTTATTCAACAATAAAAACATCAGAAAAAAAATCATTTTGAGCTATTTAAAATTAATAAAAGCAGAATTAAATTCCTTTTGTTTTAAACAGTAGTTATTTTTGTCCAAAAGTAACTGATAATTTTCTGTTAATCCACATAAACCAGTTGTAGTTTAGAAGATGACATTTTGAGTTTGATTGCTTTTCAGAATGCAGTAACAATCTGCAAATGTTTCTTCAGCTTATCAAAAATAAAGGCAATTACAGATGGGATGTGAAGAAGCTTTGTACAGTAGAGATGTCTCCAAAACAGGCCTACTGCTAATGCACTCTGCTGTGATTCTTGGATTGATTGGACTTTGATTTAAAATGTAAAACCAGTCTCGCTTAAAGTTAGATCAGTTTCAAAGCCTGTAAAGAAAGTCAATTCTAATATGACTGATAGTGTCCATGTGATGAGATTATTTTCACTAAATAATTGATACATTGAAGAAAAAAGGAATATGATTTTTTTAAACAAAACATCCAGATTAATCAAAGCAGTATTTGTCTCTGTGTGTCAAAAATGAGTTGAAAAATGTAGAGATTCATTGATCAGATATTAGAGGCCAATTTACAATTTCTCTTGAACAACTATATAATCGGAAGCAATAAAATATTCCATATGTTTTTTCTAGGCTTCTTGCTGTGTGTCATCAATTATTTAAGTTACAAATAGAGATGATGCACTGCTGCTGAGTGAGAAAGTCATCTGTTATAAAAGCGTTATATTGTTATTTTAACACTACATAACGTGGATGTTTAAGCTTTATTTTGCATCTTACTGGCTTGTATTTCAAGAACAGCAATTTCTGTGTATATTTGCCCATGTGGGATTACCTTTTCCTTAGCTCTGATTTCCAAACGACTGCCAACATTTTCAAATTCAGCATTTCCCAAATAGACAGAGGACCTTCCTGTTATTTGCTGAAAGTCTCACTCTCTCTTGTTTCACCTTTAGTTTTGGCACAATCACTATTTGTAAAGATCAAGTGGTGAAATTAATTTCTGAGTGCATCTCTAAAGAACCAAAAAGAAAAAAAAAACTGCCATTTTTTTTCTAAATGAATGACAATTTGGCAATAGATCTACATAATGGAGATAAGAGGTATGGGGATATAATTGTAGACTTTCCCTCTGCAGCCTCCGGTTGGTGGGGATCTGCTTAATGTCAGCAGTTGGCTGATTTGACTGCTTTAATTTCCATATTTTTTCGTTCTGAAACGAAAATGAGTGGAAAAAAAGGAAACATCTGCAGCTTGTTTGAAGAACAGTCAGGTCAAAGGTGACAAAGCCTTCAACAGCATAAGGAGTGTTTGTGTGCAAAAGAACAATTTCCACCTAAGATATAATTAGGCTTTCAGAGAAATGGCTTAAAATCTCCAACATGACAATGTTCAAAAAAGGTTCCTTTTACCTGATTTTGTTGTGCCTCTCCTTTGGAAGGTATGACAGTTTACATCTGCAATGAAAAGCATTGTCCTCCTTGTATGAGACGGAGAGCTGCAGCAACCAGATGGTTTCTATTTGTCCTTTCCCTCTGAAGGAGGGGGGTTGGTGGTTGAACATTGGGAATGCTGCTTCTGAGTGAACCAGCTCTGCTCTGCTCTTTGGGCCATGCGGAGGATAATTTATGCTCCTAAATCGTCCTCCTCCTTGCACCTCCCCCTTGTAGGACTCTATAAAAAGACTCACCGGAAATGCCCGTCAAGCGGAGGAGTCCAAAGTAGCGTTAAAAACAGCGAGAAAAAGCCCCTGACTAAACTTAAGAATTCCTGCAATATAAACTCTATGTGGCAGTTTATATTGACACATGTATCACAGCTATTGTGGCGTTCTTATGAGATGGCTTATACATAATCAGACACAATTGATTGTGTTTAGCTTTAGCATCAATGATTTTTCTGCCACAAATTACTGTACTACATGCTCTACATATAATTTGCAATTTATTTGGTTTTCTTTTCATTATTTCTTTTTGTTACCACTGCTTTCCTTTTCAGCTGACTCGATCTTGAAGCGGGAGAAGCGCCTGCGGGCCAGAAGGGTGCATTTTGAGAATGTGACTGTGTACTACTTTAGCCGGCGGCAGGGCTTCACCAGTGTGCCCAGCCAGGGTGGCAGCACTCTGGGCATGTCCAACAGGCACAGCTGGGTCAGACAATACTCCCTTGGAGAGTTTGCCTTGGAGCAGGAGAGAATCCACAGAGATATGCTGAAAGATCACTTGAAGGAAGAGAAATTCAACTCAATAAAGCTACAGGTAAAAGCTTTTTATGGGTCAATTATAAATAGAACAGTTATTTATTAAAATGCCTGTAATATGTCGTTCAGCAGACAGAAGTCGTTGGTCTGAGGATTTAAGGCAATTTAATTCTAACATTTCTTAAAAATAGTGTTGACTTAGTTTGTTACATCCTAATTGTTTGCAGAGTTGCCTATCGAAAAATTACAATTAGACCTATTAAACAAAACTAAATCTTCAAAGTAACATGGAGGCGTTAGGTAAACAGTTGATACTTAAAGTGCCTGGATGTGCTCCAAACTTGTTTTTCAGCTGACCAAGAATGGCACAGTGGAGTCAGAAGAGGCCAACACGCTCACAGCAGAAGACATCTCAGATGACGACATTGATCTCGACAACACAGAGGTGGACGAGTACTTCTTTTTGCAGCCTCTTACTACTAAAAAGCGCCGGGCACTGCTACGCTCCTCCGGCGTGAAGAAGATTGACGTGGAGGAGAAGCACGATCTTAGAGCCATTCGCATGTCCAGAGAAGACTGTGGCTGCGACTGCAGGCTCTTCTGTGACCCTGAGACGTGTGCTTGCAGCATTGCAGGGATCAAGTGTCAGGTAAATTCCACAAAATACATATTTTACACAGTCTTTACACATTTGTTGACAGACCTTGTAAGCGTGTAAAAATTCTTTAAATTATTGAGTCTTTTATTGAAGTGGCATATTCTCACAGTGAAAGATTTATAAAAGTTTAACTTAATTTGATGAAAATATTTAATAGTAAGGTGAAAAATCAACCTTAAGACATTTAAGTCAGTTATTACCATGTCACAGTCATAATGAAATTCAGCTTTTTTTAAAGCTTTTATGAAGGTTAAAAAACTTTCACTACTAACTCATGACATTATGTTGCCTCAATTCTATGTCAGAATTGCCATTCTACAAAATTGGAAGAAAAGAAAACAGGACAGACATGTTGACTTTCATAAGTTGGAAAATTACTACAACACTGAAGCTTATGCCTTAACATGCCAAATAAAGAATAAGTTAAAAAAAAGCATTAACAGTGGCAAATGGAACGGGACCAGGACATGATTTCATCTTCTCCTCACGAATAGTAAAGATGGTATGAGATAAATAAAATTAAAGAATTGTAGAAACAAGTTGCAACCTTAGTGTTACTAAACTTTAATAAATACTACTAGATGTGATTATCAAAAACATTTTCCATTCTACCGTTACAAATGTTAAGTTGGCTAAATGCTTCTGAGATCTTAATGGGAGACCAATCCTGAAATTGTGTGTTTTTTTTAAACTAAAATTATGGGTGGAACATGAGCTGAATATGTAGAAAACATGCATTGAAAAATATTCCCTTGTTATTTTCTGATGAACAACCCAACTGACCAACAATGGGCATAAAGGGTAATGGTGGAAGATCCGTGGACCTGTTTCTTATCCAAAGGCCCAGGGAACCTTCTTACACTAGATTGCATCATAATCTTTTTCAAACTTCTGAAGATTTTGGATAACAATCTGTTGGAAAGAAATTAGAAATGGCTCTTCCAGATAACAAAAAAATAAGTTTCCATTTGATCTTTCAACTGGATAATGATTTGAAGTATATGACCAAACAGAAAGATTGTTTAGCAGGCAAAGAAATTCAATCCTTGCCCAAAACTTCAATTTGGGAAAGGCTTAAAAGAGTCTAAACCTAGGATTCTGGACAAATGAGAGATAACACAAAGGAATGACCAAAGTGAAGATTTGGCCCTGTCCTGTTGCAAAAAAAGGAGCTAAAGGCAACTGTGGTTTTGAAAACAGCTGTTACTAATGTAGGTCAACCTTCCCACTTAATTACTTTAAATTTAAGGTAGAGTTTTTTTCCTAATTTTTTAGTGAGATTATGTTAATGCACTAAACAACAAATATAAAATACACATTTTTGCCCACATTTGCGAAGGGTG
The DNA here is from genome assembly GCA_903067075.1 of Micropoecilia bifurca. Classification (NCBI taxonomy): domain Eukaryota; kingdom Metazoa; phylum Chordata; class Actinopteri; order Cyprinodontiformes; family Poeciliidae; genus Micropoecilia; species Micropoecilia bifurca. The sequence continues at coordinate 11,267 of CAEGAF010180717.1, read as the reverse complement.
CTGATTATTTTAAAAAGAAAAATGCATTGACTGATGACAAAACATTAAAGGACAGAAAAAAATCATTTAACAGAAAGCACGCATCACAGAGTGCTGTATTTCTCCCCAGGTGGATCGAATGTCATTTCCATGCGGCTGCACAAAAGAAGGTTGCAGCAATTCAACTGGAAGAGTAGAGTTTAATCCTATCCGCGTTCGAACCCATTTCCTGCACACCATCATGAAGCTGGAGCTGGAAAAGAGCCGTGAACAGCAGCAAACCTCCCAGGCCAACGGTTACTGCGCGGAAACCAGCGACATGGGGAACGGGAGCCTGTTCACCCAGTCGCAGCACAGGTTGGAGTACTCTTTGTCTGATGCTGTCCCACAGACGGCTGCAATGCACCTGCACTCCGCAGATGAGATGGAGGAGCCTCTGGATGATGAAGACGAGGAGGATGAGGAAGAAGAGGAGGAGGAAGAAGAAGAAGAGGAGGAGGAGGAGAACGAAGATGACGAGGAAGACGAGGAGGACAGCAGTAGCGTATGTAGCGGGTTGTCTGATTCCAGCACACAAAGCTTTGCAAATAGCGACTCAGAGGATGAGGAGGAACCTGCAGGGAAGTCTGGGAATTATGAAGCTGACATGACGCCTCTAGCGGTTTCTCACACTGAGGTGGTGCCAATGTCCTCGGTGATGTGCTACACTGACGGCTCCGTGGGTCATGACAGCCGTATAAATGGAAACCCTTACATAATGAACTCTTCCTCCTCTAACTACTATCAGCTGGGGAGCTCCAGTGCCGACTCGAATGTCCATGCCAGTCGGCCCAGTGAGTCCTACAGGGAGGCGTTAGCATTCCCAGAACCAGTCGGCGCAACCAATGGAAATTTGGCCCAGAGACCGTTCAGCATGACCTCTGCAGAATTCACCGGCTACTCTAATCATATGGAGGAGGAGTACACAACCAGTCACCACCGTAATCTGAACGGGGGCGGTCCGGCTGCCGCTTTGTGCTGCTCCCCACCTGACCAAAACACCAAGGTGCTGCCCAAGGCCATGTTCGTGGAGCAGCGCGAGAACAAGAACCAGACAGAGTTTCAAAACTACCTTAACAACAACAGCCAGGAGTCCTACAGCAGTAACAGCGTCACCGGTACGGCAGCAGAACCGCCACCCCAAGAATCAAGTGCTAACGAACATCCTGATGGAACCTTACTATCAAACAATACTAAGAAACTCCCTTTACCAGACCATTGCCCTGAGGTCACAGCCAATTAAAAGGCCTCAAGCTTTTAATCATTGCATCCTCACTTGAACTTGACTATGGCTTACTTTTATGGAACATTTTCATCACCTTTTTTGAAAACTACTTTCAGAGCAATTTACAAGACAATACTACATTTTTCATCCGTAACTCTTAAGCCATAGGTTTGTGATGGAAACACTTTTGTGGTACTGTTGACAAATGCAGGTTTCTCCGTTACAGTGTTCGTGCTCAACTCCAAAACACAAGAGACAATATAAAAAAATTTAAAAAATGCAAACACAACTAATGTCATACTGTGCAATGTAGCTTGTACTTGCAGAACTCAAGTTCTAGTATTCAAGCAAATATTGTACTGTAGATTGGACTTCTAAGTCTGCTGTATGTGCAAAAAAAATTGTCAGTTTAATTTATTGTGACTGAATTATAAGTGTATCCCTATATATATTGTAAATGTTTTCGTAAAAATATGCATGCCAATTGGGACTCATTGGAAAAATTGCCTCCATTTACAAAACAAGTTGTATTAATAATGTACAGTTATCTTCTTTTATGTCTTCAAAATCATAAGATTTCAGAATTCATTTAAATCCAAGTGACCAGTCATGTCATTTTGATGATTTTTGCACTTAGTTTTTATTTGGGGTCCAGTGGCACGTTTTTGGTTATTAATGACCAAATCTTATGTTTAAAACAATTATATATTAAAATTGCATACAAAATTAGCAGCTAGAGCAGGTATATGTTTGGTTTATTTTTAAATAATCCAGAAAATGTCTGATTCCTTGAAGACAACAAAGTTTTTTTTTTAAAGGGCATATACCATTTTGTACCTTCGGTTCTAGCTTGTAGATTACAATAGTAAACATTGCTCATGTGTAAAATCAAGGGAGCACAAGCAGGCAAAAATGCAGCCAAAAGGTACAGAAGAGCAACAATATTACTTATGGAATGCAAATACATCCTCTCCTCTGAAAAACCCCTTGCTGAACAACTGAGTCACCTTAGTGGGCTGGCTGTTGATTCCTTTCTCCAGTTATAGGTCACGATCATTGCAAACCTTTTTTTCATGGTTGTTCCTTTCCTTAAAAAATATTCATGTTGTTTCAGCGTCCGGGGGTATCCCATTTCCACAAGAGAGACTTTTTGGCAGGTGAAGACTATTCTGTTCCATGGAGCTCGCCCACATTTTCTACATCAATAATCTTTCAAAAAAAAAAAGTGTACATTCTATCCTTTTCCCTCGGACTCTATCAAATATCCATACATCCATTTGGTAAAATCAAACATTCATACATTCTTTAAGTTAAGAAACAATTTCTTTTCTGTCTACAAATCCTACAGTCATTACGAGATCTGCTTTAAATACCAAAGGACAGGCTGATTTAAATGATTACATAACACCTTACAGTCTAAAGAGGAAGTCGTGTTTTATGTTGCTCCAATAACATCAACTAAAGGAGGTTCAGTTGGCATTATTGGGCTTTTCTTTTTAAGATAAGTTCTTAAAACAACATAGAATAACCTTCTCATTTACAGCTGCATTGCAGAATTCAGATTTGTTCTTCAGGTAAATGGTTACACAGAGTTGACAATCAAAGTGTAATTTTAAATAGGATCGATCTTATGAGCGTTAAAAGTTGAACTACTGAATCATTTTAGCCATAAAGCCTGTTCATTTAAAATATGTGCATAGTGGAATTTGTAAACATTGACGGAATGAAACTGAAGTGCTCAACATTCAGTAGAATTCTAAGATATTATGGAAAAGCTCAAATGAAGCCCATTGACTATTTGCTCATGCATAAACACAAGAATGTACTTCATTTATTTTCAACCTTAAATATACATTCAAATTTACTGAGTTTCGCATTCAATCGTCACCATTTTCTCCCAGAAAGTCCCCACATGACTTTGAAGTCATCAGTTTCATGAATACAAGCCTATAATGCATAGAAATTGTGCCAAAGTGTACAGTGTGGGAAGGTTCTTAAAGGCGTTGCACCCACTTTGAATTCCTGTGTTTTAATTTTCAGTATTTATTACGAATGGTTAAATGACGTGTATTTATTGTGGTTTACTAAAAGTCTGTATTAAGTAACTAGATATGTTAAAATTGTCTTTTGTTTCATGCAAGTTTACGTGAATTGTAACGCTTCATGTGCCTGGTTCTTTAATTCTGTTTTATATTTGGTGAAATGCATAGGATTTGCACAAAATGGTCCATTTTGTTTTTCCAAGTTATGTTTTTAACTGTACATAAAGCCTACATAACTTTCAGTTGTTGTATTTTGACATGTTTTCAAATTCATTTTATAAAATGTGATATTAAACATTTTCAATGCACATTGTCTGTCTGTAGAAGCTTGCCATTCGTAGGTGCAAAAGTGCCCTCTGCTGACCACAGAAGGGAAGCGTGAGTGAAGCTAGCTTTACCCAAAACAATTTATTTATCTCATAATCACACCTTCAGACTTTAAGTACACTGAACACAAAACATTTGCCATTTCAGAAAAGTCCCCACGTTAAATCTGAAGCCCCAACACAACATTCACAGCCCTCAAAACACCAGTGCCTACACCAGAAATTCATAGGTTCACTCCTGCAGAGGTGTTAAGTGGATTTTCTTATGATAAACAGAGTTCCCCTTCATAAACACTAAATAATAAACCCTCAAATAATTGACATATTTAGCTGATTTTAAAAAAAAATTTCAATCACTCATGGTGTTTTACTACTCATGTTTATATTGCAGTTTGCAGTTACTGTAAGTTTTGCCTTTTGATATTTAAACATTTTCAGACACACCAACTGTTAAATCAAGTAGTCCTTTTAAAATCTCTGGCATTACAAAAATAGGTCTCAAAAAAGGAAAGTTGGTATAACTTGATCTAACTACTTGAGCCCCAGATGGTTTTCAGTCCAACCACTACCAATTTCATATAAAGACTAATAAAAAAATTGAGATCTGAGGCACTTCACAGTTTTTAAAGGGACATTTCCTATTTATAGTGTATCACTTTACTAGGACTTTTTTTGAATCATCACTTTTACTGTTTAGATTGAAATGCACATTCTCAGTGTATCTTGTTGCAGTATATGCCAGCTTTAGCTAATAATTAGGTGTATGCTTTGGTTGTAAAGAGATATAAAACATAAAAGGCACTTGTCTAATGTGCAACTGAATGAATTCTTGTAGCAGAGGCACATGATGTATTCTTCCAAAATCCACAATTTCCAACAGCAGCAATAGAAAAGTTTAGTCCTTTTATGTATAAAAAAATAAATTAAAATACAGTTTCTAATGTAAAAAAAAGCTGCATGCTTCATGCATACAAAGCCGACATTTGCAAACTAGTGGTTTGTAGACTCAGACGAAGGACCAGTGTTGATATTTGTCTGAGGGGTTGCATGGAGCCAAATATGGATTCTCATGATGGGCAGTTAGACACATGTTCAATCCTGGCAAGTAGAGCAACTGGTTCTAAGGAAAGAGGGGATAACATTACTACTCGGCTACAAACATAAAGAGTAACCAGCGAATCTGAAATGAAACAAATGGAAAAGAGCAAACTCACATCCTTCAGTTCCCATTTTTGTTGGGTTCCTACAAATGTATTCATGCCTTTGTACTGGCAATCTTCCAGTGTCACAGCCAACCCTTCCCCATGCAAACACAGCTCCTTCTGAATGTTGTGTCTAATTTCTTGACGTGTGGAATACTCAAAGTACTGGGGGTGCAGGAAATGTTGGAAAATTAAATCACCATCAAAAAAGGTGGTGAAATCCCACCGTGGTTTTGACAACACAGATAGAAAGTGCTTTTTTTTTTTTAACTGACCTGGTTTCCAGCTAGTCCATGACATGGGTACATAATCAGCGGTTTCCCTCCCTCGTTGTTCTCCCCAGCATCCAGACATGTGTCTTTCCCCACATTTTTTACCTACAGAAGGAAAAAAAAATGAGTGAAAAAATTGAAAAGTGCGAGTGAGCGGGAGGAAACAAAATGAAAAACTAACATCCAGCACAAGCTGTTCAAACACCTTTAGCCTCTGAAGTGCTTTTAGTGGTGTTAAATTGGAACTGACTTGTACCAAAAAAGCGAACCCAAGAGGAAACTCACAGTGGCTAGACAGAACTATGGGGTCTGAAATGAGGAGAACCAGTGGTAGAGTGTGAGATCTTACCGAGCCAAAGAAGACTGGGTTTAGATCAGGCATAAAAACTTCTGGATAAACGTTGTTCAAATACCACGAGAAGCTTTTGCACTGCAGTCGCTCCCGGAGGTCCACACGTTTGGAAATATCTCCAAAATTTCTCTATCGTAAAGACAAACAAAAATAGTTAGGGGGTAGCGAAAGATTTCAGCATTTAAAGACACTCTCTTGGCTTTATGTCTCATCAGTACACAGAGAGATTTAAAATAATTGGAAAACTAAATAAACGTTTATAAAAATTAGAGATACACCAGTCAGCCATTTCCTGAAAGACATTGACCTTCTGTTTCTTCTGAGATCTGACCTCCTCTTAAAAGTTATAAAAGTCCTCTAACTACACTGTATTAAACATAACTTGATGGAAGTAGAATTCAAAATAAAATGGAACTGATTTTATGCATCAATAATGTGCCCCTAATCTTTCAGATTTTCTTCACAAAAAAAACCCAAAACATCAGATTACATGCTGTTTGTTGACACATTTTAAGATACAAAAGATGGTGGAAGCTTAAATGCATTGAAGAAATACAAAAAACCTTTAACACTAGACCTGTCATGCACAAGAGAAAATGTATTAGTATCTGACTTACCTCAACTAACAACTGTGGCATGTTCACTTTAAAGTGGAAAATATATTTAAAATGTTTAAATTTTTATTTTGCAATAACATTTGCACAGCTGTGCTGTGGTGAGGGGGTGAGGGAAAAAAAGTTACTCTCTTGGCAAGGAATAAATTAGTTACACCCTAGTAAACAATGACACCCTAGTATCAAACTATAAACTTTGCTTTCAAAGGCATTAAAAACATTTATTTTTCAAAAACCTAAGAGTGAAAAATGCAAAACAAAATGATAATGGGTGCATACAGGCATACTTCAGTACATTCATTTAGACATTTGGAAACTGAAACTTGCATTGCTTTAAGGAATGATTTTCATCTTGATAGAAGCCACATGTTTGGAAACCGGTGACAAAGTAACACTCTGAACCACAAATAATAATATGAGGAAAATAAAAACATGTGGCAATAAAAAAAAAAAGAAAAATCAGATGCCATCTGAGTGATTGTCAATCTTTTTAAATTTGATGGTAATAGTGCTTACAGATAAGATTAAAATCTATAAATATGTGGCGTGAAATTGCATTCCAACTTAAATACATAGTGTTAGTCCATTATAAAACAACATATGAACATGCATTGTAGTTCTGCTTAAAAACTAAATGAATTGAAAAGGGGTGAAAGGGAAATGATGACAAGAGCTCTTTATTAATACAGCAAAGAGAATTTAGCACATTGGACCCCGAGGAGTTGTGGACAACAGCATGTCTGTTTGAAATCTGCAGGAATGGATTGACCTCTTTTAGTGAAGTGAAGCCCTTAGAGAAATGTTTATGACCCCCTTAAGAGCACGTTAGTCAGCACCACGAGTCTGTCATGAAGTCGTACCAATGTTCTTTCAATAGCATCGGTACTAGATGCTATAGAAAGCATCTGTGTCTATGTTGAAAGAATATGTATAGAGAATTAACCTCCTAAACCTTTCTCCTGGAGAGAGCATGCGTTCCCCTATGAGAGCATCTTAAGTAACGTATAATCAGATCTAAGGCTTGTTGTAAGCATTTCAAGGACAGGAGCTGGGATTTGCTCAAGCTTGTCTAAAGAGGGAGATAATAAGTGGTCTTGAAAACACTCATACACAGCCATAAGTGGTGGAAACACAAGACATAGCCTCAGGAGAAATTTGCTGCTCCTTCAAGATGAGTACATTTAATTGACATAATTTCAGAAGCGTATTAACAGCAAAACTGGCACTTACATTCTTGGCCATTTGTGCAGCTTGCTGGTTGCGACGGTAAAAGATCTCCTTGTATTCGTCCATCCAGACCTCAGCCAGTCGTACCTGATTCCGAGCAATCACCTGCGTGCCCTTGGGGAACGTATGTGGACTTTTGGTCCTGAAAACATGACCAACAACGGAACATGGGATGATCTCCAGCTGTCCACCACACTGCCACACCTGCAAGTTAATAGAAGCCGGCAGAAACAGATGCAGAGTTAGACACACCCGTGACACCTTCTGGAAACTGGAAAAACTCCTAGGCTCAAAGGCGGTTAGAAATAAGAAAGCTGATGCTGAAAATGACACCAAAGTGACATCTTACCCTAAACGACATCTCGATGTTTTCAGCACCCCAGATTTCCATTTTTTCATCATAGCTTCCAATATGGTAGAAATATTCTTTAGAGATTGAAAAGAGTCCACCGGCAAACGTGGGAGTCCTATAACGTACAAGGATTTTATTACAGGAGGTTAAATATTAACACATTGGTCACACTCTCTATCGAGTCACACATTGCATTTACTTTATGGGATACGTTTCATCCTTTCTCCTCTGCTTCTCATGATCGGGTAGAGTCTCCCAGCCAAAGGAGAGACCCCAGTCAAAGTTCCCCCGATTGTGGTGCTGACCATATGGGGAAGGTTTTATGAACTCAAACGTGTTGAGGTCAATAGTTGTTATGTCAGGACTCACAACGGCAGTGTAGTTCTCAGCAATCCTTGCCAGCAGAGGTTCCAGCCACCCATGGAAACACTCACCTGTTAGTACATGTATAGAGAAGACAGCCATGCTCTATTATATTCATCGTTAGAATCACAAACATTTTCAAGTACAATACAGTGCATAATTTAGGGCGTGTGTAAAATAGTTTAAGTGTTTGGTGACGTGAGTGGTGCTGACTAACAATGGGCGTCGAGAAAGGTGAGGGTGTCACCGGTGGCCACCGAGGCTCCCAGCAGGCGAGCGGTTATGAGTCCTTTCCTCTCTCGCTGACGAACTACTCGGACAATGCTCAGCTGCTTCAGATACTCATCCAGGTCATCCTTCAATGCATCTGAAAATTTAAGACTGTAATTAAAAGAGTCTGTTGAAAACTGGGATACAACGAACAGATGTGGAGAATGAGAAATTAATTGTTTCTCTGAAGTTCAAAATAACTACCGGAATTAGAAATGAACTGTAAAAGGGCCTGGAGACTGGATAAGAGGAGTGTTTACCTTCACCAAAACTCAAAAATATTCTTCCATGATCTTTTTACAAGCCGTCAAATACACCACATCTAAGCACTACAACGTCACGGTAACTACAGCAGTTTTCAGTGTGAAGGTTGCTACTGCGGGAACATTTATAGCTATACATTTTCATTATTAGTGCTCAAAGTCAGACTGTAGTTGGTGCTGATCATTTTGCTCACAGCCATTTTTTACTTCTGCCACATTAAATCAATTTATACCTGGACTGGAACATTTTGTCAAATGGGCACAGGATTGAATTGAGTAAAATCTGTCTGCAAGATAGAGAATGATGGCAAGACTTGGAGTTTATACCAGGAAGGATAAGCATATCACAGCTAGGTTGCTCTGTTTAAACACTCTGACCTTACAACCTCTGTCAGCCGTGGAGCATGCTGGATTTGTAAATATTAGCATATTGGAAATGTCACCATTAAGATAAGAGTTTACATTTCTTGGAAAACAAAGAGACTGCTGTCTAAAGTTAGTAATGCCAATCCATTTACCAATTAAATTGTGAAAGGGACAAATATGTAACATCGCAAGACACCAAGGCAAAAAATATTTAAAATGCTCTACAAGTTTTTGAAGAGAAATCAAAATTGGTTAAAATTGGCATAGACAGTCAAGTTCTTCACAGAAAATAGAGATTAGAAATAGAAGATACATTTATAAACAGTAGCTCTCTAATAAGATGCAAACTTAAGAATTCCTCATAAGTTTGCATGTTAAATGGTGTAACAGAGGTTCATGTATGTCCTGCTTGGATAAGACTTCCCAGAATGCTAGCTTCTTAATACATCTGACCAAAATTGTTGTGCCATCTCTTCTGAGGCCAGTCGCTTCTAAATCCTTAGAAAGTATTCACCAGCAGCCTCTTGAAGTTCATTTGTTATCCACATCAAAAGCCACAGAAGGAGTATAGTGTTGCCCCATGATCTGCCCCCCCAGCATGTTGCCTGTAATGAACCCAAAAGCTCAGCAGAGTGGCCTTTACAGGGGTCCCATTTAATTTTTTTTTACCATCCACACTGGCGTCGTCCACCAGGATGATCTCCTTGAGGAGAATTGCAGGGGAAGTGTGGAGGACGCTGTAAACCGTCCTCAGCAGAGTGCTCCACGCCTCGTTGTGAAACACAATGATCACACTGGTGGTCGGCAAGGGGGGACAGCGCTTAAAGGTTTGCTCGATGCATCTGCAAAAAGGAGGACAATGGGAAAAAAAAGTGACTATCCTGAAAGTCTTAAAGACTGTGGTTACTACAACTGTGGGACGTTGCCAGTGGGGCGTCTCCTTATGCTGCATTTGTCAACCTTTAAGCTGAAATGGGAGAGATGTTGCTCAGTAGTTCAAATACATGCGACCCGTTTACCAATTCTGCCTGTGATATATGTGGTGACTACAATCAAGTACTTAGATTTCAACTTTCATCACGCCGGCATGCAGAAATAATAACTTAGTCAATACAATCATCTCAGTGGTTTTGGCTAGACATTTTCCTCTGCTACCAAGAGTAAATAGAAGTAATTTATTTAGATTTGAAAGCAGGGTTGGATTACTTTGTCTACATAAAAAAAAAGTTTATAAAGATGTCCACATACTCGGGTGGTCTTGTGTCTGCGCCCAGGTCTCGGCTCAAGGAGACGCGATCGCTTGCGTAAACGTTGAAGCAGTGCTTCTCTTCACCCCTGTCCTTCTCCTTCTGTTCCTCCGGACTGAGCGAATCCGTGTGGAAAGGTTTCCCAGCAGCTCCAGGAGAGAGAGGGTTCTGGGGTGGCCTCTCTAGAGCCGGCCTGAGCTCAGCAGCAGTGTAGTGACCCGGCAGGCAAGAGGTTCCCCCTGGTTCATCCTGCTGCCGTACGGGGGCTTTAATCTGCATCTTTGGCTTTGCCTGCTTGAAGTTATTGACAGCCCCCATGACCATTCCCAGCATGCTGTCACGCTTTACTGCCATCTCCTTCAGCCAGGGATCCTCCTGTTGGCTTTGTGCCCCCACTTCCCATTGTATGAAAAACAGAAATGTGACAAACACTACGGTCACTATGACCAGTTTAAGTGGGTGCAGTGGTCTTCGGAGAACTCTTCGAAAAACAGTCATCCTTCTTTCTTGGCTGTGGCTGGTTGTGGGTGAAGATCCAGCTGTAATAAACACACATGCTCATACATTAACAAAGTAAATGCAGTGTTTAATGTTAAGAGAGAAAAATCCTGGAGCAGTAACCATTAGATGCAAATTACACATTATTTACTATGTATTGGTGCTACACTGCAGTGTTATTTCAAAGTTTGCTTGTATTGTGAGAATGCACTGAATTCTGTCATCTTGGACATTCCTACAATGGAGAGATGTCTTTAAAATGTTTATTATTATTATTATTCTAAGACAAAAATGAAAACTCTGATGCCTATTTGGGGCTCGTCAAAACACAGTATTTGGGAAGGAGAGGTTGGATTCTCAAGTCATGATTTTGATGCATCATCACACTTTACAGTCAAACTCAAAATTTGGGGGTATGATTGTTTTTATTTATTCATGTTTTTTTTAAGTTAATATCAGTGGTGGAGAAAGTACTCAAAAACTGTACTTAAGTAAAAGTACAAATACACAGTCAAAAATGTACTTAAGTAAAAGTCAAAGTACCACATTAACCTTTTACTTAAGTAAAAGTTAAAAAGTACTGGCTTTTAAAAATACTTAAGTATTAAAAGTAAAAGTACTTGCTGCATA
>CAEGAF010180693.1:0-17544 GCA_903067075.1 Micropoecilia bifurca | reverse complement strand
CTGCACAGTAATTTCCCGGCTGGGATGAATAAAGTACTTCTATTCTATTCTATTCTATTCTATTCTATTCTATTCTATTCTATTCTACTAAGTCCTTATTTATTATATCTACATTATTTTTAGTATCCATTTTGTTCCTGTATGTCTTGATTAAAATAAAGTTATTGAGGAGGAAAAAGAGCGAAAGAACGCTCCATTTTAAGAGCATGGATATAAACATCAGTCAATATTCAACAGTCAACAACGTCAGAGATGTCAGACCTTTTTCAATTAAAAGTTTACAAAACAGCCAAGTAAATTTGAGCTTTAAAATTGATCTAGAAACATCAATTTATGGGAAACTAAGTGAACTAAACATTTTTAAAGTTAGCTAAACAAAAGATCAGCTCCTCTATTAGCAGAAGAGTGCCCACCACTGTATCTCTGCATTAAAATGGGATCTGTTTGTATTGTAAAGCGCTTTGAGATGGCATGCTGTGAATTAGTGAAATATTCATAGGCTAGGAATGAATTTGGTATTTATCTCAAATTTATGTCAAAAGCAATACTGTTATTGCATAAAAGTTTCCTTCAAAACCAAGCTGGAAAGGAAATTATTCAGTTATTTGTGATTTTCTGCACGCTGTAGGCTACACTGCACAGAAGCATTATGGGAGTTGACACAGAGGTATAGCGAGCGCATGGCGTGTTATCAGGAAGGAGCTGTGATTTATTACAAGGCTTTCTCCCACTTCTTACCAGGACACGTGCTGCAAGGAGCTGAGAATAAAGCAAGAGCATCTCCCATTTTTCTACCAGAAGACCTGTCTCCGTGTGTGCGTGCACACGCGTGTTTGAACATCTGTAGCTTCCCCTCCCAGTCATACTTAGGAAATACTGGAGGCACATCTTTCAATTGGTAATTAATATCAGCCGTCGGCTGGGAGAAGGCGTTTTTTTTTTTTACCGTGGCAGGTTGCTCTTTGCGTAGGCACTCTTTCCCCAGGGACCCTGCTTTGCTCTGTTGGTGGAGCATGTCTTCATGGAATCATTTCCTCTTTATAAGAGCGACTGTATAGGAGCAGCTGGGAGACACCATTATGTCTGGGTGGAAAGCCGTTTCCATAGCAATCCAAATATTGCTGCAATAAGATTTGAGTTAGAATGGAAACAGGCAGCCTTCAATCATTTAACAAAGGAGGAAATGGGGGATACTCTCTTGTTCCTTCAGTAGTATGAGTGCAGCCCACTTGATAAAGTGGAGTGCTGTCACTGAATGAGGCATGCATCAGTGTTACTGTCTGTTGAAGCCTATATTTTATGTGACTACTCAGGTGAGACAATTGATTCCACTGCTCAGCAGAATTCATACTCCAATTCTATCAACCATTATTTCTGAGACTCAGACAACCAATCAACGCAGCAGAAAGTGGGCACTTATAATTAATACGTGGTGCATTAGTCAAAGCAAGCAAACAGGCGTAGTTTTTCACACATGAATCCTTAAGGAGTAAAAATCCAATCACATAGACACACTAATGGACATGAACCACTGCGGGAAATGAGGACAGGCTTGGCTCGTTACTTGTCTTCTGTGAAAGAATTTACCATGAGATAATTACATTTCTCAGTGGCTGGATGCAACACAATGACTGTGTGATCATGCAAATAATTGCCTGTCTGCTCATACCAGGGCAAAAAGGTCGATGTCTCTTCAAAGACCAGTGGAAGCTCAAAACTATCTACAGCCATTCATGTTTGGATGTGAATTCATTTCTGTGTGAATGGATCGTTTGGACAAACATCATGGGGATCCTGAAGTGCAGGATGTCTTATATCCCAGAGGAGTTCCAAAGATATGGATGGTTCCGTCCGTGTTTCCCCCTTCGCTTGCGGCTGCGTTTCCCTAAGGGGGACCAAGTAAGATGCTAATGGAATCAGGCCCACGGCATAACAGTAGTGTTATTTTGTCTTTTTCAATTAAATGTACTACGGAGCCATCTGAGATGGGAGTGTGTGTGTGTGTGTGTCGGGGGGCACGGCATGCTTGGTAGCAGGGGCAATCCCTGCTCACAGGAGAATGGTAGTACAGGTAATAACCAGCAAAGTGGCTTTAAAGCGGGGCCCAACAACAAATCAATAAGCTTAGACCCAGGACCCCATCTAACCAAGTCTTTAGCCCTAAGAAGAATTAAAGAGAAACACACCTGCAATTAATGAAAATAATCCCTTTCATTTGCTTCATTGTCTTCTCACATTCTCATTTACATCTGATGCATTAGATGGAGTGATAAATCACAAGATTATGCGGTTGCACCCCTTATTGTATGGTTAGATCATTAAAATCAACAAAACAAAGAATTTGGTATGAATTCATCTTGATCTCTGCCACATTTTCTTCTTCAGCTACTTGACAACCAACACACGAAAGCCTCAAATCAAATCTTACATGGAACATGACAAGCTGAGCTCTATTTTATGAGGACCTTCTAAAGATTGACAGGCATTTAGCTAATGTTACTAATTTAGCTACTGAAAGACAGATGGAATTTCTTAGACTTTTTTGATCTGATGCCCACTGAAGGTTCAGCAGGAGTAGAAAAAATTCATTCACTTTGCACTTTGTTTGACTAAATACTTTATGCTGCATGTATCACTTCAATTATATGGTATTACACAGCAGTCTTAGAAATAACATAAAAATCCTGTGTAATTGCTATGTTTCTATTGAATCTGAAAATTGTAGTCAAAGTTTATTTTCTTAAGCTTTAATGATTTTCTTGACTTGTTTGACATTCTAGTACAATTAGAAACTATATATATTGTGAGTAATCATTTGACAACTTGAAGTCTGTTTGGTATTATTCCTATCATCCATGTCATGTCAAAATGTGCTTTGGTCAAATACTGTAAACCACACTGGCACCAATTTGTTCCTGACATCTAAGACACTTTTTGTCAAAGTGTCTGAATATTTGTTACAACAGTATTCAGCTCACAACATGAGAACAGAATCCAATGTGCCAATGGAGTCTGTCTCACTAAAAGCCACTAAAACATGATGCTCGCAGCCCAGTTTCTGCTGTTATTAATCTAATGTATCTACACAATGGATGGGCACATTGTGCTACTCTGCATTAACATGTTAACACTGAGTCTAAAATAAGCTGTTTTATAGAGTCATGGGGCCTGGATACATGCAGAAACCCAAGACTGTCAGGGAACTATAAAGACTCAAGTTTACAACATTATTCCTCAGCAGACGAAATTATATGCAGGTTGTAAACTGCCCAGTTTAGTGAAGCCTGGGCCAAATCTCTACGCAGGGTGTCCGCACATCCTTAATTCTAAGAATTAAGGCTTTATAATGTCTTAAATTCAATTTAAAAAGTAAATTGGCTTCAAATACGTCACAGGTCTTAAATGTTGTCATGCCATTACTATTTAATCTTGAATATTCTATGTCGTTTTGGGGGGTTTGGAGCAGTGTGCAGACCTGCATTACGTTCTGTGACTCGAGGCAGTTGCAGCTACCGCAAACTAGCTGCTAATATGTCCTTGCCAGACAGATTACTAGCTTTTTGGGTAAGTGCAAATTTATTTTCAGCTGGATGGACTTTAGCTGAAACCATTTTGTGGACTGGCTTAAGAGCCGCCAGGAGGAGAATGGAGTTTGGTAACGTGCCGACAGCTGCTTGTGTGGGGAAAAATTCTATTTCACATCATTTCAAAAGATTCATATACACAAAATCAAAGGATATTGTATTTATATTTTTAGCATGTTGCAAATAGTATTATATTTCCAAATAGTGTCTGTTAACTATTAAATAACATTTTTATTGATGCAAGTTAAAATATTTTCTCAATTTCAGTTTTTGTTATTTTGTTAGTTTTGGTTAACTATGATAACCATGATATGATCTTAAATTGTATTTGTAATTGTCTTTAAAAGGTCTCATATCGTCTTAAATATATTCTGGATCTTGTTATCCATCTGATTAGGATACATAATCTGATGTGTGGAGGGGGTAGAGTAGTGTGGTTGTGGGGGGTCAGGGTGTCAGCTAAGCAGAGGGATTCAGGAGACGGCCAGCAGTGACTCAGGACTGCTTTATGTCACTATGACAGGGAACAGAATGGGCCGTGTTGGTGTCAGCGGGAATCCAGGCGCTTCCTCCTCCTCCCTGCACTAACAGCATTTTCTTTAACTGCCTCTATCCACAGGGCTTCACTCTCTCGACCCATGCCTCATACGTTGGGGCCATTATAACGAATTCCTCAAGCAGATATAATCTGTCTAATCATGTCTTGCATTTATTAAATCTCATTATTTCTTTAATAAAATTAAGCAGTTAATAGATTGGGATGATTACTGAAAGTTTTATTCAGACTCAGAAAAAATGGCGATATGGAACAAAAAAGGATTTTATTTCGTTTGAGTATGAAAAGCTATGGCTGGTTCAGTTACCATGGTGATGTATGCAACGTGGAATCCAGGGAAGTCAATTAGTAATCTGGCTGCATCTCATTAAGCACTGTCTGGCTGCCGTGGAGTAGTCAAAGTTTGGATTTATTTCACCAGGCAACGTTGTTCCTCGGAGTGTTTAAGAGTGTCTGACTTCACTGCGAGTTTCAACAGGGCGCAGTCTGTTTTACAATCCAGGCATCTGTGACCTGCCATTGGCGTGAAATCCCACAATTTAAACATCCCTATGTGGCTGTTATTTTCAAACCACATTGTACAACAAAACATTCTGCTTAATAAAAGATTTCAAGTGAACATAGCTTAATTCTCATCAACTCTGAAAGTGTTTGAAAGTGATGAGGATTTTGGATTGTAAAGGGTCAGGGAGCTACTCCTTTTCTTCTCACTTAAAAACCAAAGAGAAGGTTTTCAACATGTGTACAACTTGTTGAAAACTAAAATATACTCTGATGACCAGCGATGGACTGGCAACCTGTCCAGGGTGACCCCACTTCTCCCCCGCTGTCTGCTGGACCAGCATCCTGACTGACTCCACTAGAGAAAAGGGTGTAAGATAATGCATGGATGGATGCTCTGATGACATCATTATTCTTTAATGCCTGTAGGTTAACACAATACGGATGTTGTTGATGATGTAAGCAGAAAACAGACAGCTTCTTGAAAATGACACTTTCAGATCATTTTAAGAATATTGCTTCCCCTGAAAAAGTCTTGAAAGTCTGCCAGTGCTAACTTATTCAAATGTAATTTACAATGTTTTTGTTTAGTTGCACATATATGTCCAACTAAACTGAAATTATCAAGTTACTTTAGGTTTGAATTACTTTAAGCTGCAGTATGTAACTTTTATTTTTTTTAAATGTAATATTTGTTGAAACTGTGACTATGCTGTGGTAGTATGGCATGAGACAGATCATCTGTGAGAAGATTGAGCTGCTCTGCCTTCTCCCAGGGTTAACAGGACTATGATGGCGGCTAAGCAGTTTTCTTGTAACATTAAGTTCTTTCTATGCCATTAGCACAATTAGAAGCAAGGACATGACATTGATTTACAGCACTAAGCCCCTCCTACTCTTTGGTTGTTTTTGGTTGGGAGCGGTACATTTCTTTAGGTGGCAATAGTAGTTCATGGAAGAAGTGGAGGAGACTGATCTTTTCATATCTGTCTCACAGCAAACTGTCTCATAGCAACATGGTGACAGTTTTAACAAATGTGTAAAAAAATATATTTTTAAATACATTTTTATAAATGCAATAATTTGCATCTGCCTCTAAAAATACTCCAAAGCAGTTGCCTCCTTTTCTGTCTTGCCATTCCTATTGTGTCTCTAAGGATCAAGGGTGGAGCACAAGAGGGAAGAACACCCCTAAACCAACCCCCAGACGCACCGTGGAGTGTCTCATAACAGTGCTTTGAATTTCCAGCACCAAGCAGCGTAGCACAACTCGGATTCATCAAAGATAGCACACGTCTTATCACAGCACAGGATATATCCAGTCAGTTTAACTGGAAAAATGCTAATGCACTCCGTCCAGTTTCATTGTGAAACCTGATGCAGAGTCCATTCACTAATTTGTTCATTTACTTGTGGCCCCCAGAGCCACAAGTAAATGAACAAATTAGTGAATGGACTCAACAAGAAGCCTTCCCATCATTGTGTCTGACAGCCAGATGAGATCAGAATGCCCTCTGGCAGCTCAGGGAGATGGAACATCGCTTCCTCATCAGGCAAAATAAAGGAGGA
Organism: Micropoecilia bifurca; assembly: GCA_903067075.1. Taxonomy (NCBI): domain Eukaryota; kingdom Metazoa; phylum Chordata; class Actinopteri; order Cyprinodontiformes; family Poeciliidae; genus Micropoecilia; species Micropoecilia bifurca. The sequence continues at coordinate 11,334 of CAEGAF010180693.1, read as the reverse complement.
CTTTGATGGTATCATCTTGGAGTCATGCCTCCCCTCACCCCCTCCACCCATTACTACACACTGTCAGAGTCACACAACAACAGTCTTCCATTTCCCAGTAATCGAGTTTCTGTCTGGCCTCTTGGTGCTCACACCAAGCCCTGATGAAGTCAACCCTCCCCACCATCTCTGCCCCCTCTTTTTTCCTGCTTAGAATATTAACCATCTAACAGTTTGTGTCTTTTTTCTCTCTCCAGTGCACATAATGAGAATATGCCACAAGAGTGAAAAGACATTATTAGTTTTAAATAATTACTAGGTCATCTGATTTTTTCCATGTTTGTATGGGTCAAGATTGATAGATGTTTGGGACTTTTACGAGATTCTCCCCATATGTCAATGTATGCTAACCTTGTGTCACTGTATTGTGATAATACAGTCTATTCATAAAACAAAAATGCATGACATGATCAAAAGAGGAGCAACTATTCTAAATTATCAAAAGCTGTTTCCATTAAATTGGAAAATTTAGTCAATATTGCACTAATGTTGACAAAACACAATTTGACAATTGAGGCGTTTCCATTAAATCAGAAACACAATTAAAATAAGTGTTTTCACTAAAACATGTCATTGAAAAACCTGCCATGCCATCATTCTCCTACCACTTTCTGTCAACTTCTTCATGGTTTTTGCCAGTGCTAACATCCGTCAGTTGATCAAATGACTTGTGATGCAAAAAAAGTGTTTCCAATGCAGTTCTGTGAAATTTACTATTTTTGATACAGCTGAAAAACCACAACATCCTTAGGCAAAAACATTTTATCCAAAAACATTAATTTCTCCCAAAATTTACAAGTTTCCATTAAGCAAATTTATTTTCGTAATTCAAATTTTTGCAATTATAAGGCCAATGGAATTCCAGCTAGAAATTGCAGCTACATTTATGTTATCTAAAGCTAATCGTGGTCATTTTAATGTTGTTGCATATATTAAAGCTAATTTTTTTGAACAGATATCCATTAACTTTAGTGGTTAAATTTTAGTTGCAGAGAATATTATCCCTTCCCACCAATCTTTTGATATCAGCTAGTAAATTAGTCAGGCTGTTTAACACAGGAGGCTTGCAAGCAACAGTTTAAAACTCGAGCTTTTAAGTGTCCAGATCTTTAGTCTTTGTTTCATATGACATATTAAAAAACAGCTGATTCTGCATTTTTTTCAAGTTAAAGAAAAAAGTGTTACAATGTTCTTTCAGCAAGCTGACCTGAAGCAGCTGTGATATTCTTTGTCATAATCTGTTGTGATGATTGGACTCAAGCTAACGTTCCGGGCGAGAGGCGGGGTCACCCTGGACAGTCTGTCACAGGGCAACACAGAGACACAGGACAAACAGCCATGCACAAACACACTCACACCTAGGGCCAATTTAGACAGACCAATTAACCTGACAGTCATGTTTTTGGACTGTGGGAGGAAACTGAGATTCCCGGAGAAAACCCACCATGCACAGGAAGAACATGCAAACTCCATGCAGAAAGACTGGGGCTGGGAATCAAACCCAGAACCTTCTTGCTGCAAGACAAAAGCTCTAACAACTGCCCCAAGGTGCAGCCTGATCTTAAATTAAATACACAAGAAATGTTATTAAATGAGTGCAGCTGTGAGGGGCAAGCAGAAAGCAGTCTGAGGAAGAGAGAGAAATAGGACAGCAGAGCGAGGAGAAGCCAACACTAAAACAGGACCTTGGAAGCATCAATCTAAGTGAGATAAAGAATAAATAAACACAAGAAATAAGTAATTTAACCAATAACTTAGAACAGACTGAACTAAAGCAGGACAGAAACAAGGCAGGTCTGATTAAAATCAAGAATAACTGAGGTAAACACAGACAATGAATGATTAAAACATTCTATAGAGAACTAAGATCCCTCCAGAATATCTAGCAATTTCCTTAAAACCATTTTAACAGTAAAATGTAAACCTGGACTTGTGATTAGACAGAGCAGATTGTTAGAAATGTTTCATGGATTATTTTCAAAGAATAATAAACGTTACTATTAAAGCTTTTCAGGTCTTTGAAGAAAAAATACACAGCCTAAGAGATTACGGGAAGGGATGGAATCCTTTATCTCTCTCCATCTCATTTAAACTCTTAGCAGATATCACACACAGCCTGTAATTAGCCTTACAACTAATTGTCAGGCTAATTTTGTTGTTAGCCTTACAACAAAATTCTTTTTTCAGTCCGTTTCATCATGGTCTATTTTAAAACTCATGGCCTTGACTGACCTCTGATCCCTACTGCAAACTCCCAATTATGCACCTGAGCTACCAGGCAGCCATTTCTCCTGGAATAACAATCATATATACTCAGTATTTTTGTCAAGTGTGTCATTTATGGGCTCAAACATAACTTCTCATGTTGATCCCCGAGAAAAAAAACCTTCTAAGATCAACTGCCTGCCTCTTGTCTTGTAAGGCTACCTCACCACCACACCGTAATTCATGACACCTCTGGCACTTTTACTTATTTCATGACTGACTTGGAAAACCATTAAGCAGCAGAGCACTAATTCGCTTGGCAATGTTTGAGTTTAAAAACTCAGTCCTGGTTTTGTGTCATACATAATTTTGTAAAAGTATGACCTGTCACATTTTCAGCCAAACTGCATTTTTATTCACACCCCAACTCTGATCCCCCTAAATAAAACCCAGTGCAACCAATTAATTTTCTAAATTCTATTTGAAGTAACTTGTTTGACAGTCAAGGAGAAACTGTGGAGGTGTTTGGAGCAGAGTTGGGTTATAAAATGAGCTGCAGAATTCCTCTGCTCAGTTCAGTGACAGCCATGCACTCCACAAATCTTGTCTTTGAGGAACCAGAAGAAAAGACCAGACAAGAAAACAAACAAAATACTGCTTAAAAGAATAAAAACAATCTGCACTGCAATTTGGCACAGGTCATATAAGGGACATGGAAAAAATGTGAAACAAAGCATTCTTGTCAGATGAGACCAACACTGACCATATATGGGAAACACGCAAACATGTAAATGGCCTGTTGGAAAACTGATGCTGAAACTGACTGATCATACTGTGGTAAAGTTACACAGTGAAATAAATTAAACTGAAGACAACAGGGAACAACAGGAATAACATGTAATCTAGGGAGGGTTACATGGGTAGAATGAAGTATAGTGACGAGCAGGGTAACAAGACGGGGTGGTGAGTTGTGACTGAGATAGCGGAGCTTAAGTACTGGGAGGTGGTAAATGGAACGATGGGCCTAGCTAAAACTAAAGAAACACTAATACTAAAGGAAACCTGAAAAACTAGAAAACAAAAAGACATGAGGGAAAAATATAAGCAAACCTAAACAGGAAGAAAGCTGATCTAACAATAATAAAAACTAGGGAACGTAGAAGAACTAAACAATAACCTAACTAGAATTGCTAAAGAAGAACGAACATAGATTCAGACAAAAACTAAACATAAAGTGACAAAATAAGAAATCTAGAAACACTTCTGGGAAAAGCTATAAGGACTTAAGAAATAACTGGAACTACTAAAGAAAGGTATACCTAAACTCAGTCAGACATGTACAAATAACTGAACCTGGGGTGGTAAAAATAACTCAGAAATAACAATTACTAGAATCACTACAAGGAGGCTGAAATAAGGAATAACTTGAAGGATTAAATAAAAACAAACTATAGTCACTAAAGAAAGCCTGACAAGACTCAGACATACAAGGATAACACAACCTAAGGTTACTAAATAAAAGACCAAAATAGAAACACTATGAAGGATTGAAAATAAAGAGAGCAACAACAAGACAATTCGAATAACACAAAATACATCAAATAATCCAATTAAAAGGACCATGAAGGGCTAACCTAAAAATAACTAAGACATAATGATAAATAAGATCAAAACCAAACCCAAAAACCCATAGTGCTGACAGAAGCTAAATACATTCAAACATTCAAACAAAATGTTTAGTTACAAATGAAACATTTAAGTAAGCTAAATGTTTACTGCAAAGTAAATATTCAGTTATCAAGCTAAATATTTAGCTTCAAACTAACGGTTAAGTTAGCGAACTAAATAATTAACTTCAAAAATGTAAACAAAATAATATTTATCTACTTACTTGGTGACCTTAAGTAACTCAGCATATAAGATACAGGAAGAAAAACTTTAAGAAGCTGCCAGACATGAGAGGCGGAACCCCAACCCTGAATATAGAACTGGAACTTCACTCAGATGATTTGGGTCAAAACTAAATTCAGCTGGCAAAAAAAAAAACAAATCCATTAAGCTACACTCAGCTTTAGCCATTATGCAAAGACAAACAGATATGCAATAGAAATAATAATACAAAAAAAGCTGCAGATTTCCAAAAGCAATTACAGGTGTTGCAGCAAAATCTAATCTCATACATTTTTGATTAATTGAATCAGACCCGTTTAGACTATTGGAGAAACGCTGGTGTGTTCCCCCATAATCCTCTGCCTCCCCCTGTTGGACAAAACAACTTTTTTGTTAAACTATGCATTATTTTTCATTTTTAGTCTCTGTCGCCCTCTTCTGACTATATTGGTTACTGCATACATAAATCATGAGAACATTAAACATGTTTGATCAAAGGCGTAAAGATTAAAGTCATGTTTTAGTCTTGCCTGGATGTTTATAGGAGGAAAAGTAAAACAACAACATATTATTATTATTATCATCAAAAAATATTTCCTATTTCCTGGCCTCCAGTGAGATATCCATCCTGTATCACTACAGTTTTCTTACAGCTCTGGAATTAGTGTTTTTCTGCTGGGTCAGCAGTGGGCATTACACAGGGTCAAAAGCCTTGTGATTTAGCACCAGGGAGATGAATCAAAGAGCCATGTTTATGCCCTTGAGCAACCATCTTGTCCTTAATTGTGCCAGTGAAAATAGAATTGTTCTGATATGGTCCTTCACATAAAAGCACACATCATATTTCTTGAAAAATATTATAAGTTATTAATGAACTCCAGCAGCAGTATCGTCCTGTTTTTAGGCAGGAGTAATATAAAGAACTGTATTCCCACAACACAGCCATATGCAAAGTAGTCCCGACCAGTGATTACTTAGTTATTCATTTTGTTATATATAAATCCCTGGCACACAGCTCAGTCCGACAGGAAAAATGAAAAAGTCATACTGTCTACGGAGTGTGTGGATTATTTTAAATTGATACACTATTTAAAAAATAGTTGTTGCATTTAATATTTTATTCCCCAAAGTTGAAAGAAACTACAGAGCTCGTGATGCATCCCCATAGAAAAGATCTCTGAACTCTGCTCTCATTCACTGTGGCTTCACACCAGCTCAGCCTCCAGCCATATGTCAATGCCTGCTCTAATCTCACAGCTGCACCATCTGCTGCCAGACCCCCCTCCAAAGTTGTGGCACCCGCTTCTCCAAGGGGAAAAGAAATTGCTATTCACAGCCTTGGACATATTGACCACTTTTCCAGATGCTGAACTGAACGCAGAGGTTGTCGAATAAGAAGCAAAACCACCGAGCTCGAACATGTTAAGCTTCCAAAAAAAAAAAACGCTGCTGCTCTTTTTTCACAGTATGTAGCTAGGGTCCAAATGAAGCAGCAGAACAGGCTTCAGATATTCTGTGCCTTCTCCTGTTGCCAAAGTGCAATGAACAGACTGACAGAGACTGAACTGCACTCACCCTTAAACTGTCTCCACATTGTAAAAAAAGTCAGTAAATTTACTGTAAAAAACGGTAAAAGGCCAACAGTTTTTGACCGTCATATCCAAAAACATTTCATTACCGTAGAAACTACATGGAACTACCGTAAGTCAAAACTGCAAAGAAAGTCAGTAAATTTACGGTAACAAACGGTAAAAGACCAACAGTATTTGACCGTCATATCCAAAAATATTTCATTACCGTAGAAATTACATGGAACTACCGTAAGTTGAAACTACGAAGAAAGTCAGTAAATTTACGGTAAGAAAATGTTGAAACTGTCGTGGTCTTAGAAATATTCTGAACCCACATGCAGAGAAACACTCAGAAAAAACTGAAGATTCAGGGTTTATTTACAAACAAATCCAAGGGGCTCGAGCTGGGGAAGCTATAAACAGGAGGCGGGGCAGAAGCGTCGGGGCAGGAGCCAGAGGAATGTTGGTTCGGGGAGCCGAGGGAGAGAGAGGTGGACTCGATGGTGCTCGTCAGGGAAACCCGGGTCCAGCAGACGGGCTTGGTTGGCTCCGGGCTCGATCCGGCCCCCAGACTCGATCGGACCTGGAGCGAGGAGACGGAGACGTTAGAACATGCAGGTTTCACAATACTAGGCTTGCTTGCTGATCTCTGTTACCGCAAAAGTCAACACTCTGGCGAGGATGTGTTGTCCGGCGGCTCCTCTTAAGCTCCTGGAAATGATGGGATGACCTGCAGGTGTGTGGTGACACACCCGCGGGGTGAGGCGTCAGGAGGGAGCAGGGGAAACGCCCTCTGGTGGTGAGCTGGCGGTGGCACGGAGACGGAGGACAACAACATCACCCCCTTCCTAACGACCGCCTCCCGGCAGTCCAGACGAAGTCGAGAGCAGAGATGAATGGTAGTCGGTGATCAGGGAAGGATCGCAAATAAATGAACGGGGAACCCATTGACGGTACTCGGGACCGTAACCCTCCCAGTCCACAAGGTACTGCCACCCCCATCCCTGGCGACGGGCGTCCACGATCCTAATAACTGTGTAGACCGGACCTCCCTGGTGGGCCCGGGCGGGCAGGAGGGCGCGGGGGGGGTCTGATAGGAGGGCATAAAGCGCTTGTAATTACAGGCTTGACCTGGGAGACGTGGAACCTGGGGTGAACTGAAAACTGACTCGATGACGTACGAGCCAATGAAGCGGGGAGCCAGCTTCCTAGAGACGGATCTTAAAGGAATGTCACGTGATGAGAGCCATACCTCCTGTCCAGGTAGGTACTGGGGCGCGGGCGTGCGTCTCCGATCGGCCGAGCGGCGATTAAGGGTTGCGGTCCGCTGGAGAGCAGCGACAGTGAAAGACCAGATGCGTTTACTGCGTCTGATGTGCTGAAGCACCGAGGTGACAGTGATGGCCTTCTCGTGCTCTGGAAAGAGGGGAGGCTGGTAACCCAGCGAAACCTCGAAGGGGGATCGTCCTGTTGCCGTGGAGACCTGCGAGTTGTGAGCATATTCTACCCATGGCAGGAATCTACACCAATCAGAAGCGTTGGAGGAGGAGATACATCGGAGGGCTGATTCGAGCTCCTGATTGAGGCGCTCCACCTGGCCAATGGACTGGGGGTGGTGACCTGAAGTGAGCGACAACTTGGCGTCAAGGGTGCGACAAAACTCCTCCATACCTGTGACGTGAACTGCGGTCCCCGGTCAGGCAGGATCTCCATAGGTATTCCATGCAGGCGAAAAACGTGTTTAACAAGCGGCTGCGCAGTCTGGAATGCTGATGGGAGTCTTCTGAGAGGAACAAGATGGCAGGCCTTGGAAAAGCGGTTGATTATAGTGAGTATAGTGGTCATATCTTGGGATTGAGGTAGCCCCGTTACAAAATCGATTGCAATATGTGACCAGGGGCGCTTCGGGATGCTCAGTGGCTGGACGAGGCCGGCCGACGGGCGATGAGACGGCTTCTTCCGGGCGCAGGTTTGGCAGGCTAGAACATATTCCCTTATGTCCCTGTGCATGCCCGGGCCACCAGAAGTGGTGCGAGACGAGAGCTATCGTCCTGCTGACTCCAGGATGGGCAGCGAACCTGGAGGTGTGGAACCAATGAATTAAATGTGACCGTACCTTAGAAGGAGCATACATCTTGTCCGGAGGTCCGTTCCCTGGGCCGGGCTCGTCCTGTTAAGCTTGTTTCACCAGATCCCTAATTCCCCAGGTGAGCGCGCCCACGGTGCAACTAGGTGGGAGAATGGTAGTGGATCCTTTCTCAGAATCCTCTGGAGAATGCTGGCGGGACAGCGCGTTGGGCTTGACGCTTTTGGATCCTGGGCGGTAAGTGATAGAAAGGCGTTTACCTCAAGGTTAATCCGATTTATGAACGCTAATTTCGGCCAGCCATTCTCCACTGCTCCCTCCTCAAGGGCTCGTCGGTTCACTTAGGGCTCTACTCCGGCTTTAGAGCCGAAGTTAGCGGCCTTATAACCGGCGTTATAGCTGGAGTAAACGGCCTTAGAACAGGCGTTATAGCCGGCGTTAAGAGCCGGAGTGAGTGACCTTAAAACCATCGTTACAGCTGGCGTTAGAACCGGAGTAAGCCCTAGGTTAACCTCCAAGCGCTTGAGGAGGGAACGGCTGGCCGAAATTAGCATTCATAAATCGGATTAACCTTGAGCTAAACGCAGTTTACACCATGGAGCTCCAATATCTAACTTGAAGCTAACTTCACTGTGGTATAACGCATGCACAATCTATTCCGTGACACCTCTCACACAAAAAATTTAGTCCCTCTCACATACAAAAAATGTCCCTCACACATACAAAACTGAGTCTCTCACATACAAAATAAAGAGTTTATATTTTATTAGTATATATGTGCAATCTTAGTCTTGTGACTAAGATAAAAAAAATTTTTGCCTGTGTGATATTTTAGTAACGTATGTGCGCAATTGTAGTATTTTGTGTGTGCGTGTGCGAGATGTTAGTACGATATATGTGTGCAAAAAAGATAAAATGTGTGTGTGCGTGCAACATGTTAGTGGTGTGTATGTGCAATTTTAGGATTTTGTGCATGCATGTGGGAGAATATTTGTGGGCGTGTGTGACATTTTAGTAATGTGTATGTGCAATTTGAGTATTTTTTGAGTGCGTGAGTCTTTTGTAGAGTGTGAGACAAAACATAGATTTTGTGCTAAATGGCCCCTCATAACAGCTTGAACACGCTAAAGCCTTGGGACAATTTAGAGCGTCCAATTAAGCTAATGCGTGCTTTTAGACTGTGGGAGAAAGGCGGGGTCACCCTGGACAGTCTGTCGCAGGGCAACACAGAGACACACAACACAAACAACCCTGCACACCAGTGGTGGAGAAAGTACTCAAACAATGTACTTCAGGAAAAGTACAAATACACAGTCAAAAATTTACTTAAGTAAAAGTCAAAGTACCACATTATTATTTTACTTAAGTGAAAGTAAGAAAGTACAAGCTTTTAAAACTACTTACGTAAGTATTAAAAGTAAAAGTACTCGCCGACTGTATTACCCAACGGCTTATGTAATGTCATTAAGTGTACTGTTGGAAGGGATAAATATCTAAATTTAGGAAAATACAATAGCATGGCAAAAATACAACTTTGCTCTATTTCCTTCCCGGTCCCGGATTCTCTCTGCGTCTCCAGCCCACGTGCGGGGACAGAACCACAACAATGCGTGTTGACGTCACAGAAGTACAGAATTTAATCCAATCAGAACAAAGTATAAGACCTCACAGAGCATTACAGAAACACAGAGACAAACATTTTGTTACCTGAGTGAGAAGACAAACATACAGTCAAAGACGTCTTTGGAGAAAAGAGCCAGAGCAAAAGCAACTCAGATCGGCTATTTTTTTCTGCATTATTTCTCTGTGCATCAACATTTATTCCTTATGGGAGTGTCCGTCTTTTAGCATATTCAAACAAGGCGTAACTTGGCTCGACCAATTGGAAGCCGTTCTTGACCATCCCAGAATATAGTACCTCCCTGTAATTTTGTTCTGACGATCAAAGAGAAGTTTCCTTTTCTTTGTTAGTGAAGTTAAACAGACTCCTAAAGTCCTGCTGAATTTTATGACTTTTCAGATGTCTAGGGAGACGTAGCTGGAACTCCCTGCTAATGCACCCAAAACAGATAAAGGCGCAGATGTAAGCTTTTTAAACAAATACTTCAGTCGAGTTTCGGGTAAACTGCAGGTCCATGTGCCAGAAAAGGTTATAAATTCAACTATACTCAGGCCATTTCACTAAATCAGGTATATTATTTTACAACCTCCTGAAAGCTTTTGTCGATCCATCACTATCTTTGGTACTTTGAACCCAGGCATGGCTCTTCCTGCTTTTTGAACTCAGTAACACAAACTTCTTTAAAATTTTAGTAAAAGACTCAGCTAACTAAACACTAAAAAATGGTTATATTTCCTAAACACTAAAAATGGTTATATTTCCTCAACAGTACCTATCATATTTAGTTTTAATAAATCACTAATGTGACATTTTAATGAGCAATGCTACAGATAAAGCATGTTTTTATTGTGTTTACCCTCTGTGACAGTATAGATTTAGATATGTTATTCTATGCATCAGAATTTCAGGGATGACCTGCAGGGTTAAATGTAATTAGGCAAAATGAGAGAAATTATTATACCTTTGAAATGTTTTATTTAATTAAAAATAAACACATTCAAAAGAAAACTGTTTCCCTGAAAAAAGGGACTTTAAACTGACCTAACAAACATCAAGTGATTTGGAAACATCTAGTCTTCCGTCGTAACAAAACATGAACTTAACTTTTTTGCCAGCTATTTTGAGAGAACTCTTAACAGAAAGGGGCTGAGCACATACAATGAAGGAAGAAGAGTCCAACTTGGAACAGCCACATAAAGTTCTGTATCCTCTGTATATGGGTGCGCCTGATCTGAATGAAATTGGTCCCCCCACATTCTTCAAATCAGACAATTGGTGTCAAACATTTGTGCTGTTTATGCAGAATTTTTGTTTGTTTGTATTGCTTACCTTTGAAAATATTAATGAATGGCTAAAGGTCCAAAGGTCAACCAGTCCCCCGCCCCATTTACAAAGTCAAAATAACCTTGATATCCATTGATATTTTCAAAGACAAAACAAGAGAAACTCAAATTTTGCTGCACAAACATTTGACATTGATTTGAAGAAAGTGTGGGGGTCAGCTTCAGTCAGCCTACTCTAACCATAGCACCACATGAACTTATCCTTTTAATATCACAGCAAGAATTTCTTGTTCAGCTTAAGCAGAAGTTGGTTCTCAAAGTTTTTAGAGTCCAGCCTGGCTCTTTTGGGTGAGAAAATTTGTCCTGCTATACTGAAGAGTCTTTCGCAGGCTGCTGAGGCAAAGGTGTGTTTAGTTTTAAAGACAAATTAAACGCTGCCGGAACTGACTTGAGAATATCCATGGTATCGCTTGTGCTGGCCAAATATGCATCTAACTGTCTGGTAGTCTCTTGAATGTTGCTCTTAATGACTCTGAAGTAGTCCTCCTCATCTGATGAGCTAGAGTTGTTCCGAACAAGCTGCATTGGCTCTTGATCCAAGTTTGTCTTGATGTAGTCCAGTCCTATACAGAACAATCA
>CAEGAF010180640.1:0-10076 GCA_903067075.1 Micropoecilia bifurca | reverse complement strand
AGTGATGGCAAAGCTGGGCGTCATCACAACTTTACACAAGTGAGTCTTTACCTCAGAGGCTCCGCCGAACCCCTGAGACCGACTCACCGATCCCCAGGGGTTCGATCGAACCCAGGTTAAGAACCGCTGATTTAGACGTTTATATCCATGCTCTTAATTTGAAGACAGTTTATGCAGCAGTTCCATTTCCTCCCCTCCACATCTGTTTCAGTTGCAAATGTATAAATGGCGCTTTTGCATTAGCTGGACCAACGTTTATGATCAGAGATTTATGGTTAGAGCAGACACATAGTTGGTATCAAAATGATTGAGGTTAGCATTTTAGCTTCAGCTAAATCCTATGTTGGTGTAGCGCTTAGCATTAGCTTGGTGCCCAGGGCTGATGACAGAATGTGGTGACTTAATTAAATGTTTTAAAAATCAGCCACGGTTATGGCGTTGCAGTGATAATAGTCCCAGTTAGGTGACAATGAGGTGGTGATGGATCCTTCTGTTCTCTGGTAGCCGAGACCAACCAGGGGTCGCATGCGGATCCACAGCCTGGAAAACGTGGACAAAGCTCTGCAGTTCCTGAAAGAGCAGAGGGTTCATCTGGAAAACGTTGGTTCCCATGACATCGTGGATGGAAACCATCGCCTCACGCTCGGCCTCATCTGGACCATCATCCTTCGCTTTCAGGTAAATTTCAAACTCATTTAATCTGCTTTATTTGAAGAATGAATTCAGGAAAGTCGCGGTTGACATGCCTGTTCGATGATTCAGTGAGAACCGGCGTCAGAACAGCAGGTGGAGGTGGATGTCCAACGTTAAGTTAAATAAAAGTGTTGAATCTACTGGCAGACCACATTGTTCAGTCTTGGTGAAATTTACTCCAGAGTTTTGGGGAAAGAGGTTCCACATGTTTGAAAGAGAAGCTTGACTTTAACTAGTCCGCTATCCTTGGAATGTTGCTGTTCGCTTTATTGATTCTTGAAGCCATGTGTCTGTTATTCTGTTGAGAAACTGCTTTTAGAGATTATCCAGTCTCTGTGTCTGCAGGTTGAACTTGACTCCGTCATGGCGGGTCACTGTCTTTCATTTGGTTTGTGGGTTAATGGACTGGATCTCAACACTAAAGGTCGCCGAGGAGCCAAAATCCTCTCATTGTTTCAGATGGATGATGACAATTGCATCGTCTTGTTCTCAGCCTCATGTCAACATTCTGACGGAAAGTGGTAGCATTACCCAATAAGCGCAAAGGCTACATGTTAGCTTAAATATGGTGTAGTTTTCCCATTAACCTAAAAGTAGTTTGTGATATAAAATCTCATAGTTACTTCATAAATTGTATATTTTTCATCTAAGGAAGCCACCATTTCACTTCCTTAACGCATGGCTACTGATGACGCAGGAAGACTAAACTACAGCCTACAAATGAAACACAATGGGTCAGTGTTGTGGAAGCTAACGTAACGCCTTCAAAACATCTGGACTGAGACAAACTGCCTCAGAGTTTTTATGTAACATTAAACTAGAGAAATTTGTTGAAACAAACAGACATGATTAGCTTGTGATCTACTGCTCACTATATTAGCTAGGGCTAACACAAAACTAACATTATCTAGAGCTAATGCCATTAGTAGGAGCCAAATTATTAGAGTTCATGGTGGCGCAGTTGGTAGAGCTGTTGCCTTGCAGCAAGAAGGTTCTGGGTTCGATTCCCGGCCCCGGCCTTTCTGCATGGAGTTTGCAGGTTCTTCCTGTGCATGGTGGGTTTTCTCCAGGTTTTCCGGTTTCCTCCCACAGTCCAAAAACATGACTGTCAGGTTAACTGGCCTCTCCAAATTGCCCCTTATTGTTAGTGCGTTTGTGCATGGTTGTCTGTCTCTGTGTTGCCTTGCGCAAACTGGCGACCTGTCCAGGTGACTCCGCCTCTCGCCCGGAACGTTAGCTGAAGATAGACACCAGCACCCCTGACAAGCATGTAAGAAAACGAATGGATGGAGTTAATCCCGTTAACAGGCGCTAACGTGGATCAAAGGAAGATAATACATGAATGTTTTAGGTGACATTTAAGCATCTTGTCCTTGTAACACACCGTTCTCATATATTTGATCAAATGTTTTCATCCCGATGCTAGCTGTAAACATCCTGAGGTAGAAGCTGGAGTTCCTTTCGGGTTGGTATTTCCACACAGCAACCTTTTCAGCTACCTCACTTTCAAATTGAAAGAATTGAATGTTACTCACTGTGCAAAAATCACTGCTCTGAGTGGACAGAGCTAGCTAGCGCCATAGCACCTAGCATGCATATATATTGGAGCATGAACCAAACGGTAATATATGTGCGACAATATTTTATTTTAATTTATAATAACTAAGTGGCATCCAAAATAAATTGTTCCCTAATAAAGTCTGTTGTTAGGAGTAATAAAGTCATGAATCCCTTTACAAAGCTCCAGGATGTGTTGGAAATGTCTTCCTGTTTGCTCCTCTTAAAGGGGCAGTAGTTTATAAAATTGACTTTTTAATGTTATTTCCTCATCAAAATATACCTGGAGTGTTGCTTTGATTCTTTCATGCAATCACCATGGCAACCATTTAGCTGGGTGGACTTAGCTCCGCCTTCGAGGGTGAAGCTCCTCCCCCACTGAGCTCCTTCAGACTAGCCAGCAGCAATTAGCAAACACCTGGTGGATCTGCTGAGCTCGTTACAGGAAACGCTGGTAAAAACATTAAAGGGTTAATAGAGGAGCCATATTGTGATGAGTTCCTGAAGGCGGAGCTTCAGAAAGAGCAGGAGTTTTTAAAGAGACAGAGGTCAATTTCAAGGTGTTGAGTAAAGAACAAAAATTTTTTAAGTCATGTTTGATTTTTATAGAACTTAATATTTACTTGACTCTACAACAATACAAAATTGGCACTATTTTAATTGAATAATTAACATAGTTACCTTAGGTTTTTCCAAGTACATGACTATTTGTACTTTCTGGTTTTCCTGGATGCTCGGCTCTTTTCCCCTCAGGAGAAATGATCAGATGTCTGATTCTGGTATATAATCAGCAGTAGATTGTTATTTCTGCTGCGCTCTGAGCGTCCCGGTTTGGGGAAAGCGATCCCGGCTGCTGCGCCGTGTTTGTGCGACGGTGTCGGCCATGTTTGGTTCAGCCTGAATGTCACTCAGGAGCCCAGAGCTACTGCAGCAGCCGGCTTCTGGCGTGTGAGTACAAAAAGCCTCCAGCTTCCCTGCTACAGCGTTGCTTTACTGCACAGTGCTTGCTTAGCAATATTCGTCCCGTTGTGTAGATTTCACAGAGAACGGACCGACTCTGGGGGCGCAGCATTGTCAGGGTTAGGCTACCTGCACATCACTGGGTTGTTAATATGTGTTGCCTCTGTAGCCCAGGGGGCTGAGGAAGAGATGGACGGTGTGTTTGGGCTGTTGAACAGCAGATCCTGCTTTTTACTTTAGTGCCGTTTCTTATCGGAGCCAAAAAGTTTGGTTCTGATTAGAAATGAGACGGACATGCTGGACCAAAAACTGTCAAATGTATATATATAAAAAAAGTAAAAATAATAAGAAAAAAAATCACTATTTTGGGAGACTAGTTCAATGTTAAATCAAATATTTATACAGTATAAATAATTAAATGGATCATGCTAACAGAGAGGTTTAGTAGATGTTCAGGTCTAAGGGTTGTTCACATATTGTCTGAAATCCTTTCTTGACATTTTTCAGTTAACCTTCGTTATGTTACCTCCTCAAAGCTTTTCTGGTTCTGATGTTACCTGCAATGGTAGCAAAACCTTAACAGATAAACATGGGGTATTTTAGTCAGTAATTCAGTGCTTTTAATGTTTTTATCTGCTTTTAATGAGAGTATTTTAATGTTCATATATGTTGTAATTCTGTCTATTGATAGATAGATTATGCTATCAATATAAAATACATCTAGCTGGCAAAAAACTAGACGTAGCAATAAAACAAACCAGATCTAGTAAGTAACAACTACATTAAACTAGCAACAAAAAACTAGATGGCTCTCGCTAGCAGGCTATCTAGCTAGCTGTCATTACATCTTTAGTAAGTATCGCTGTGTTATTTATATTAAATAAATGTTTAGCTCAAAGTTATGTGACGTTTTCCTGTAAACACCAAAAGGAGGACGAGCTCTAAGCCGCACTTTCCCCTCATCTCATCTCCACCTCTTTTCTCCTTTCCCTCCTTCCTCTGAGGTGAAACAGAGAGTTTGCTTTGCCAGGTCAGCAGATCAGGCCAAAGCACTGCAGTGTCTGCAGACGGACAGAACCAGGGTGAGACAGACAGACGGACAGAACCAGGGTGAGACAGACAGATGGACAGACAGAACCAGGGTGAGACAGACATACGGACAGCCAGAACCAGGGTGAGACAGAGAGACAGAACCAGGGTGAGACAGACAGACAGAACCAGGGTGAGACAGACAGACGGACAGCCAGAACCAGGGTGAGACAGACAGACGGACAGCCAGAACCAGGGTGAGACAGAGAGACAGAACCAGGGTGAGACAGACAGACAGACAGAGAGACAGAACCAGGGTGAGACAGAGAGACAGAACCAGGGTGAGACAGACAGACAGAACCAGGGTGAGACAGACAGACAGACAGAGAGACAGAACCAGGGTGAGACAGAGAGACAGAACCAGGGTGANAGGGTGAGACAGACAGACAGAGAGACAGAACCAGGGTGAGACAGAGAGACAGAACCAGGGTGAGACAGACAGACAGAGAGACAGAACCAGGGTGAGACAGAGAGACAGAACCAGGGTGAGACAGAGAGACAGAACCAGGGTGAGACAGACAGACAGAGGGTGAGGTGAAGCTAACATATTTACAGAACAATACATTCAGAGACAAAAGTATTTATAAAGGTTTAATGCACACAATGCTTTGTTCAATATCAGCTTTGTTTAACATCGGCTTTGTTCAACAAACAGCAAATTTTTTAGAAAGTGAGTTGGATTCTAAAAGTCTGTTTCCTGATATCAGAAGAACAGTTTAAATTGGATTTATGACTAAAATATTGAGGAAATCTCTCGACATGTAAATCCAACGAGTGTTTATGATGTTTTTCCTCTTGTCTACTTTACATGACCTGTGTATCTTTGTTTACCTGTCCTCTAATGTGAGGGTTTGTGTCTCTGCAGCAGCTGGTTACATGGTGTCATGTCCCCATTTACCTCCTATCATCATGTCACTGTCACTGGCAGAGCGGCTTTATGAAAAATAGCTTAGGGAAATATTAGCATTGAATCTCTACGGAAAGTAATAACTCACAATTTTAATTATTTTTGCTTTAAAGTCGCATTTCTTATCTACTTTCTGATTGATGATGCAGGATGGTCTTTAGAAATGATAACCTGATGTAAAAGGTTTCACTTTATTATGGATTTTCTCTTATTTACAAGGTAATAAAAAGGATAATTTTATATATATATCCATCTAAAGGTCCCCTTATTACACATCTTCACCATCTTTCTCTGTATTTTTCCAGCCATATTTATGTTGGAATCTTGTGTTTACAGCATATTCATAGAAAGTTGAGTGGAAGGAAAAACTGGTAGGATAAGGCAGACGACTGCAGCTTTAAAGGATCCAATTTGGATTTTTTCCACCCAAAAGTCCAATTTGTGTCACTTAACATGTTATGTGGAGCTAAACATATCAGAAGCCCAACATTTAATTTAAAATAACATTGCGTTTATTAATCTTATGTAATATTTTTATTTTTTGAAATACAAATACATTTTTTGAAATGACAAGAAATGTGTGTTTGCAATGAATCTAAGAGTTTTAGCTTCTGAAATAAGGAATAAAAACACAAAACCTTACTGAGGTTTTTTGTTTAGTTTAGTGAAAATCTCTTATTACTTTAAAAATAAGACAAACCTGACTTAAAGTAACTTTTCAGTAAGATCAAGAAGCTTGTTTTTAATTAATTAATTTTTAAATGTTTATTTAAAAATACTAGTTCCACTGGCAGATTTTAACAACATCTTCCATGTGAAAAGTTAATAATTATTGACATAAAACAAGTTTGTTTATTTTGCTGAAGTTACTTCTCAGTCATTTTTTGTCTTATCACAATTTGAGCTAAAAACCAGACAAAAACACTTGGTAAGATTTAGTGATTATATTCTGCTTGTAATAGTGAAGTTTCCTGGTCATATTTATTGTTTTTAATGATCAAACCTTTTAGACGCTAAACCCTAAAATCGGAAAAGCTTCACAAACTACCTGGTTAATAAAACACATGACTGAACAGATAAATTAACATTGTGAAACAAACTATTCAGACTTTATTACTGGTTGTTGTTGGATGACATGTCAGGAAAAACTCTGATCTTGTGCGTTTCTGTTTTCCTGCTCAGATCCAGGTGATCAAAATAAACACAGCAGACAACAGAGAGACTCGCTCCGCCAAGGACGCGCTGCTGCTGTGGTGCCAGATGAAGACCGCAGGGTGAGCAGCACCAGGACCCAGATCCAAGACTTAAAGGGACCCATTACCCAGAACTCTCATCCTTCAGGTTTAACAACCGACATCTGGGTCTCAGCTGTACGGAAGAGGATTAGTGCCACTGAAAAATAGACTTTTTTTTCTCAGAACTACCGTTTCTTTCACAATTCTTTTACTTTTTTTCTCTAAATTTTGACTTGAATGTGAGATTTTTTTTCTCACATTTTTAACTTTTTTCTCTCTGAATCTTGACTGTAACCTCAGAATTCTGACTTTCTTTCTGACTTTTTTCTCGGAATTTTAGCTCCAATCTTCTGAAATCAAAAGTCATAATTCTGTTAAAAAGGTCAGAATTAATTTTTTTGTTTCCAGTGGCCCTAATTGTCTTCCGTACAACTGCTCCTAAAAACAGCCCAATCGTTTAAAAACCCCACCAAACTGTGTTTTGGTGTCTGTAAAATGAGCCGTTTCAAAAACCTTGAGAAGCACCGTTACCTAGCAACCCCAGGCCCGTTACCTAGCAACCCAAGCAGAGTTCCAGCACGTTTGGTGAGCTGGGTTTACTGCTCTGTGCAGTACAGTAGTGTTTTTGTTGTTGACCTGCCATTCAGAAATGACTCTCTGCATTCTTGTTGGTTGTGCAGGGGACACTACTGATGCTTTTCAAAGGTTGTATAATTTTAGTCAGGAGCAGGTTGTTTGGATTTAAAGTGACAGAGGCTCTGAAACAACTCAAAGTAGGCAGAACTGAATAGAATAAAATCTCATTATCCAAGAATAATTTTGTGCAAAAGAATTTAATTTATCTCGATCCAACCTGTCCAAGGAAGCCCAATAAGTTAACTTTAAACAAAGATTTCACATCTTTACTTTTAAATCTTTTGATTTGACAAATCTTAAATTCCTGCTGCAGGTACCCAGAGGTAAACATTCAGAACTTCACCACCTGCTGGAGAGACGGCTTGGCCTTCAACGCCCTCATACACAGACACAGGTAGCAGCTGCTCAGCCCTCGCCGGCTTTTCACCACATGAGACACAGATGTTGGTTTCCGCTGAGCTAAAATAAATTTTTTCCATGAGAGTTTTTGTGTTTCCGCCTGGCAGGCCGGACCTGATCGAGTTCCACAAGCTGACGCGATCCAACGCGACGCACAACCTGCAGCAAGCCTTCAACGTCGCCGAGCAACACCTGGGTCTCACCAAACTCCTAGACCCCGAGGGTGAGGAACATACGATACACACAGTTTCATGGAAAGTTGTGAATTTTGACCTTACTCTGATAAATATCAGAGGTGTAAAACCACACCGATACGTCCTGGAAAGTTTCAATGATGCTTTTTCAGTTCGACAAATACGGCATTGTTTTAAAGCTAAAATATAGTTTGTTTTTCTGTCAAACTTTTTAACAATTAACTTAATTTTTCACCAGAAAAAACTTCAATCCAGATGAAAACGCAGCAGATGGTGGAACTAAATGAACCAAAGTCCAAATCCTGCTGCTTGCAGAAACATTAAACCATCCTAAAAGCAAAATCAGTCGTCTTTATTATCAATTCATCGTTCAAATTCAAATGTAAAATTTTTAAAAATGCAAATGAATTTAATATTCTTCGATATCTACTAGTCATAAAATGAAATAAAATTAAGTTTCTCGCCAATGAAACAAAAAACTTAAAGATATCACTCAATCATAAATAAGAACAAGTAGTAATTAAAAAAAAATCTATAATCTATAAAAAACAACAATAATATTTATAAATTAGATATGATAAAAAAAATTAAACACAAAAAATCTTTTGATTTTAATTTTAGAGTTTTGATGTTTTCCTTCAGAATTCTGTCAAATCTAATTATTAAAAAAGTGAAAAGTCTGAGGAAAAAAGTATCCATGTGGCGACAGTGGAGAGGAAAAGCTTCCCTTCAACACCAAGAAACCTCTAGCAGAACCAGAACCAGCTCAGTACGAGCCGCCATCTTCCATGACCGTCTGGAGAACCAGGAACATTTTCTATGATCATGACAGTAAAAAGCTAATAACATTAGCAGTGGGTTTAACTGTAAACAATTCAAATTAAAGAGTAGAAGAAGAAGAAAGAGAGGAAAAGTGGTGGGTTTGTCCTCCACTGGCCTGAGCTTCAGTTTGTTTCTTTCCTCCAGATGTGAACACGGAGAATCCAGATGAAAAGTCCATCATTACGTACGTGGTCTCCTACTACCACTACTTCTCCAAGATGAAGGCTCTTATTGTGGAGGGGAAGAGGGTTGGCAAGGTAACAGATGCACCTTTTATCACCGACATCACAGATGTAGTGCTGTCAAAACCAGAGGAGGTGCAAGAAAGTTCAAATTGGGATGTTTTTGATTTTTATTTCACAAAGTGCCATGAGGAATAAATTAAAATATTTTTGGAAGAGATTTAAATGGGCCTTTCCAAAGTCAGAATCCAGATGATGATGAAAATTAGCAACAATGCTAAGGTTAGCTTCAGTGCTATCACTGCCATGTGGGCTTGTATTAATTTACTTCGTTCAGTATTTTAAATATGGCCACTATATAAAAAATGTGACAAAACGCATATTTAGCAGTAGACTAATGTTAGCATGCACACAACACCAGAGGGAAAATGAGTCAAAAAGGTGTTTATTAGACTATAACATGTGATATAAATACATTTATTAAGATTCAAACACTATTTTACTGATTCTACACATTGAAATACGCAAAAAAAAAACAGAAAATTTTGTCGGGTTTTAGTTGTTACTGTTTACATATTTTTTATCTCAGGTGTTGGACAACTGCATCGAGACGGAAACGATCATCAATCGCTACGACGCTCTGGCGTCGGAGCTGCTGGAGTGGATCGAGAAAACCATCGCCATCATCAGCAACCAGAAATTCGCCAAGTCGCTGACTGGAGTCCAGCAGCAGCTGCAGGCCTTCACAACCTACTGCACTATAGAGAAGCCCATCAAGTACGAAACCACATTCTGTTCCCCCTGGTTCGACAGTTAGCAGCTACCATAGCAGCTAGTTGCTAACTGTTAGCATTTCTCCATTTCTCAGCACAAAAAGGGCAGAAACAAACCAGATTAAGAGTTTCCTTGGTTAAAATCCTGAGTGTGACTTTTTCTACTTTAAGTGGTGAAAAAATGCTAAAAAAAAAAAAAAAACCATGGAAATCCTGTGAAATGAGAGGATAACAGAGGCAACATTTATTTATTTTTGTCCAGGTTTCAGGAAAAAGGAAACCTTGAGGTCCTTCTGTTCACCATCCAAAGCAAACTCAGAGCCAATAACCAGAAACCCTACGTGCCTCAAGACGGGAAGCTCATCTCAGACATCAACAAGGTTTACGCCTCTTCCTAACATTACGCCATGATTCTGTTTTAGAAAATAAAAACACATATATATACACTCCAGGGACGTGTGGTGAGGTTCATAGCTGGTGAGGCACTGACTTAATCAGAGTCAGATTTACAAGTATGCAGTTGATTACATCCGGAAATTTCGCGCATGCCCGCAACCTTGGAGGGCAAAAACGCTCTGCTTTTACATGACATCCATAGTCGCTCTGCCACAGTCGAATAAATCCGTTAA
>CAEGAF010180631.1:0-17538 GCA_903067075.1 Micropoecilia bifurca | reverse complement strand
TGTGTGTGTGTTTTCTAATGTATTTTCAATGCTTTTAAATTTAAGTTCCTAAATATTCAGACAAAAGAAAAAGAGATAAATGTTTTCTTGATATTCAGACAATAGACAAAGAAATAAAAGTTTTCTTGTGGGTATGAACCGGCCCCTAATGTCGAGACTCTGCTGCTTCTCCGCTCTGTCACACAATGGACTCCACAGTAAATACTTACCCATTACAGTCAAAGATAGTTTTTACGCTGCCTTCGCATGGTGGTGCATTGGGCCATGTGTCAAAATTAGAATGGATTCTATTTTTGCCAGATGCCAAAGTAATGTTGAGTCAATCTTCAAAGATCACATGACACCAAAAGAAAAACAAACGAGCGCAATATTTGTATTTTCAAAATAATTCATCAAGAGAGACCAAATTCTAGCTATATTAATAAAAATATGGGTATGCATTTTCCACATGTTTTGCACCTTTGTGTTTCTCAGAATAGCACAGCTGCATAACATCAGGCTGGTCAGGTTTGGTGTTGCATACCTTATGTTGCATACTCAATATTTGAGTTGTAAAGTTTCACACTAAACAAATTTACTTTTTGGTTTAAGTTTGCCATAAATGAAAAAAAATTGTTTTTTATTTTTGAAAGTCATACTTTTATTATGTCATTTATAAATGTCATTGTTACCGACTAAATATTTTAAAAGCTATTTTTTTTATTATAGTCTGAATATCTGGCTTATAAGGTAAATGATGTTTGTACAAACTAAATATTTAGCTCCCAACTAAAGATGTAATTATAACCACAGAAAAAAAATATAAAAGCTTTAATTTTTTTTCTTTGGTTTGATGTTATTTTAATGAGACATTATAGATAAAAGACAATGCAATTGTTCTAACTGCTTGAGCTCTGGCCAATTTATTGCTTGCTATCAAGGAAACTTTTTTTTCTGTTTTTGATCTACAAACTATGTTATATAGTTTGCAAACCTGTGAAAATAGAAAGACTGACATTCCCTACTTCTGGATGCCAGAGTGACAAGTCAAATTGAAGATGGTCATTACAACAATATCTTAATGTCAAGAGGCTGGAAATTTAATCAAGACATTTGCACTCAAGTTTTCTTACTACTATTCAAAGGATACATGATGTAAGATTTTCTTTAAATATTACAGTTTTTTTCTTCAAAGTGTAACATGTTTTCTACTTATTCATTTATTCATTTTATAAAAAGCAAAACAGATTATTTCATTATTTTATTTAATATTTTGGAATAGAATACAGTGACTAAAAGTGACATCCCTGTTACAAAGACTGAGGAAATTACAGAAATTGGATTATCATTTGTTGCATTACATCAAATTTCCTTAGAGTCCATTTGTTTTGGTCTGTACACTGTGTCAGTTTTGGATGTTAATCTAAGCAGTGACCAAACTGCATGTCCACCACAAAAATATGTCACTCTGGAATCCAGCTGAGCTTGGACATTTGAGAAGTTTAAAGGGACAGCGGCTAGAATTTATTTTTAAAAAATGGCCACATTGAAAAAAATTATACTCAATGCATTTTAATATTTTCCACCATTACTGGTTGAATTAAAATTACTAAACTTTGGAACGTCACATAAATAATTTTATAATAAACTACTTCATCCAGTCAAGAGCTGCTGCTACATTTAACCCAAAGGAGTTAACTTATGTTGTGTGGTCATCAAAATGTCTTGTTAAAAATCTTTTTTTTTTAAAGTTTTTTGGGACTTATTATTGAGCAGAGGCCCTGGAGCAAAACCAGAAATGACTGAAAGATGCAAAGATATTTGTAGATGTTTACTGTTGTGGGCAGGAGCAGGACAAGAGCAGCAAGCAGGAGGAGAGTCTGGATTCCACCAGCAACCAGATCTTGGAAAAGTAGAGGGCAGCAAATGGATGGATATATATATATATATATATATATATATATATATATATAAAAAGATATAAGTTTAATTGAAAATACTAATAAACTGAGATGACATGGACAACAGTCTTTCATGTCATGTGAAACCTCTGAACTTGTTCTCATCTTTGTTTTCAGGCATCACCACTGTCCTGACCATGACAACATTAAGCATCAGTGCACGTCATTCCCTCCCAAAGGTTTCGTATGCCACCGCAATGGATTGGTTCATCGCCGTGTGCTTTGCCTTCGTCTTCTCTGCCCTCATTGAGTTTGCGGCTGTCAACTACTTTTCAACACTCCAAGCCAACCGAGAGCTGCGAAAGGCAGCGGCCATAAAGGCGGCCGCTCAAGAAGCAGCAGCTGCAGCTGTGGTTCCAGCAGCAAGTACAGGGACAGAGGGAGACGTTGCTTCGGTAAGTCAGGCATATGGTCCCACTGGTGTTTACATGTGTCAGCATATGTTCAATGACATGTGAGCTAATGCTTAAACTGGACCAGATAAGGATGGGTCACATGGCCTTGTGTTGATAACTACAAAATACTTTTTTTTGTGGTTATTGAAAACATATGAAATTTTATGTGCATTTTGACTCATATGGGAATATGAGTCCTTATAAGGTGTTATGGTTACACATGAACATTTATCTAAATGGTAGAGCTGCTGTTATAAATGATGATCAGAGCAGATGGTTCTTTGTGAAAAATAGGA
The DNA here is from genome assembly GCA_903067075.1 of Micropoecilia bifurca. Classification (NCBI taxonomy): domain Eukaryota; kingdom Metazoa; phylum Chordata; class Actinopteri; order Cyprinodontiformes; family Poeciliidae; genus Micropoecilia; species Micropoecilia bifurca. The sequence goes on along the minus strand of CAEGAF010180631.1, from coordinate 14,907 downwards.
TTTTCCTTGGCCTAATTACATGCCTGTACCTGTCGTCATTAATCTCCACTGAAGTGAACATTTCTGTTTTTCTTATTGTAAATGAGAAGGGAGTTCCTAAAAATTAGGATGGCTTGTGTTTTTACTTACTGTACATTTCGTAAGACTTCAGTTTTGAACCTTTGACTATGTTGGTCAACTGCCAGAAACAAGGTAATAACTGTAATATTTCAACACAAACTAACAATTACATGAAAAACAGGACAGGCACTCTGGGAAAAAAAGATGAATAAAGAAAAACAAATTATGTTTTCAGCTAAAATATGCTACTGATAAAGTGGAAGTGTTAAAACCCTTAAAATAAATCCTTTTTCTGGAGTGACTTCCATTGTAGAGGAGTAATTACACAGTAAATTTAATCTGTCAGGAATAATAGTTATATGTTAAGAAACTACAGTTTTTCATAAAATCACTGTGGTAGTCCTGCTGGTAATTTTTTGTAAAAAGCACTTTTCCCACAGAGACTGCATTTTATGTCTCCTCTTAATATTTTGCATGATTGTATCACTATTAGAGTGGGAGCTTTTGTCCTTGCACAAAAATCCTGAAGTTCATCCAGAATCCTGATGATGTGTTATGCTCTTTTCTCGTCAGATTTCCACAGAGCAGGGATCTTTAAATGCATGTTTTAGAGTCTCTGTCCAACAAGCTTCAGATGTGCCTCTGCTCCAACAAACCAGCTAAAAATCTGACCAATAATAATAAAAAAACATGTTTCTGTTTTTTGGGCAAAAAGACAAAATTAAAGCATAAATGCACTCAAGGTTTCTATGACTTTTGAATGAAAAATGCCTCCATTGCATTGCAGATCATCTCGCATCCTTAGCAGTGGCCATATTCTTCACATATTCCTTCTTCCATTGCTTTATGTTAGACCCACGATCATTCACAGAGAAAATGGCTGTAAATACTAATCATGATAAACTTTGCAAAGATCCCAGTTACTGTTAAAGAATTGTTTAGGAAGTGGGATGTTCACCCTTCTACCTCAGATGCAAATATGTGTGGTGGACACTTATTCTGGATAAACTATTTTAAAATACACATTATTTTTGATGTGCTGGGGACATATTCATGCCAGGATGATTCTTTTGACAGTACTAAGTTGCTCAAAAGCTAAAAAAAAAAGACATTTTATTGCAAAGTGTAATGTCCAAGAAGTGCATATTGAAATAAAAAACAAATAGTTCCAAAAGACCAGTAACATAACTAATAATCAGTGTTTAAAAATATATGAAAACTTATAAAATACTGTAAGATCACAAAACATGATTTAAAAAACCTTGCTGTTTGCCTGAGAAGTGATTCAAGAATTCTGCATTAACTTTGTCATTTTCAAGTTGGTTCTATTGCATCAGTGGTTTATTTCAACATGTTTGCGTTTGTTGCCCAGGGATGTTTCTCTTGGTCTTAATGCAAAAACAGTTTAAGCTCTGTAATTTTCTAACTTCTGCTTGTTTTACTAAGACCACTTTTTTGACATGACGGGATAAAACAGCATAAACAGCATTGATAAGTATGCATCAATTCCAAATAAGTCACTTTGAAAAAACACATTTTTTTGTGAATACATATGCGTTACTTCTCACGGTAAAAATCATAAAAATGTGTGCCAAAATCCTAACTGATTTAATTTTACAGATGTGCTGTATTTCTTCAATCCACGTTGACAGTTTTTTTTGTCCCTTTGTGAGTGGAGTTTTCTTTCTCTTGCCAAATCATCACATATTGTTAACAGCTTTTTCCGGACTTCCAGTTACCGTTTGTGGTTATACAACATCAACAGGGTTTTGGAACTGGGCTCAGATGGATGTAGGGATTTTATCTCTAGTGTATTTTTTGAGAAATAGCTTCATTCATCCTCTAAGAAATTCAGTTTTTTGTATGGAGACCACTGAGCTTTGCCTGTGCTTGTGTCTCCCCGTTATATACTTGTAAAGCTTTGTTGTGGATGTTTTGATGGATGAGATTGGTTTGTTCCTTTTAAAGGCCAACTGGCTGTCGGCATTTTGTGGTAACTATTCAGCTCTTACAGTGTGTCTACCCCACTTAGCCATCTGGCAGTTAGTGGTTAAGTGGAAGCTTTTTAAAATAGAGTTTTGTGTGTGTGTGTGTGTGTGTGTGTGTGTGTGTGTGTGTGTGTGTGTGTGTGTGTGTGTGTGTGTGTGTGTGTTTTATGTTGGGTGCTCCTGGTTTTCTCATGGATACTTTTACTTCAACCAGGTAATAACATTTTGCATCCAGATTGTCATGGAAACATATTGTTATAGTGATGAGTTTAAAAACCTTTACTTGTTAGTGTTTGCATTTTTTTGCATAAGAGACAGCTTGTAAACCAGCTTACTTGTCTAATTATTGAAATGTCCAATCACAAGAGATTGCATGATGTTCATGCAGCAGTTCAGATTTTAAGGGCATTTGGTGACAGTGTCTTTGCTCTCATCATGATTGTTGATGCCAGGAAATCTATGATTGAATGGGGATGTTTGTAGCTGACATTTAATTACAGTTATAAATAATCACGTGTTTAAAATATAAGCTGGAGCCATTAGTTGTTCCGTGGATAATTTGTTTTATCAGATTTTATTTTTTTTTTTCAGTCTTTCAATTCATTTTCTTTTTCAGTTGTAATTACATATAATTTACACATTGCATGCAAATTACATATTGCATATTGGTATATTTATTTGTGAGTTTTTTTTTTTTTTAAAATTGAACACAAGGAGCATCAATGAACATAAAGTGTTAAAGTCTTGGGACAGATTCCTAATTAGATTTTGGTCTGGCTGCTGACTGGATTATGCCAACACAGGTTTTGATTTGGCAAGTTATATTCATATTCATTTTTATATACATTTTTCTACAAGCTAATTTTAACTTAAATTTACTTCAGTTCAGGCTGGATGGATTGGATTTGACTGAAAAACAACTCAGTTGTAGACAACAGTCATTTATTTTAATGCTTTTTTTCACATATTTATCACAGTTGCCATGTAAAATTATGAAACTTGTTGTGTAATTGTAATGCATTCTCTGAAAGGACATCTAGGATATATTCCACAAAACACTGTTTCCAGTCTTTTGTAGAATGAATGTATTCCAGACCAGAGATGCTTCAGGAGTAAAGTTAGCCCTACGTTTGTGTTCCCCGTGGTTCGTTTCCAGTCTACAATTTGTTCCAGTATATCCCCATGCAATCATTCTTCTATTTGCAGGCATTTGGTCTGTGTGCAACGTAAAAATGTGCATGCAGAACATGCACTCCAGCATTTCTTCTTCATTGTGTTTTAATGAAGCTTACAACTACAATAGAGATTCTACTATTTCTATTTTTTATGACTGTGTTTTTAAGTCCTTTGTCACGTTTAATTTAATTTCTTGTGCACACATGCAGGTTTTCATCATTGCATATCATTTTCTCCAACTTTAACTTTTGATAAAAACACCACAAACTCCACTTTATGCAGTTTTTCACTCTGTAGGTCCGAAAAGACATTCAAACTTATATACATTAATTTATGCAATCTACAGTAAACTATGTCTGACTCCATCATTTCATTTGTTCCACACCCCCCTCCCTCCCTCTCTCACTTTCTCCCAGTCTCCTATTTGTCTCTGTAGCTATGTGATAACCACAGAGAGTGACATGAGCGGACAGCCAGTGGCTCGGCAAATGATGCTGTTGCAGATTATGTAAGAGCTGTAGATTAAGGAAAATCCAGCAGATCACTGCAAGCTCAGAGGAAAGAGGGCAGACACCGTAATAAAGATGGGAGGGGGCTTGGAAAGCAAGCCCAGTCCGTTTTTATGAAACAAGATGGAGAGATGGGTTAGAGGGGGACCTGGCTATGTGTTGCTGTGTGCATTTGTGCTATAGAGTTACACTGGAAGAATAGGAAGAAAGAGAGTAGGAGGAATGCATCATAGAAAATGACTGCTTTCACCAAATATGTAGGAGGGAAGACTCTCCATGACACAGAGAGGCAAAAAAAAATCCCCAGGAATAGAAAAAGTCATGCAGTCCTGAGGTAAAATACCTGGTATGACGGTGAAGTTTTTCAAATAATCTTTTTGTCACAACCTCCCAATTTTTTGTGACAGGTGAGACTGCGGAAAAGAAAAGTTTTGTAAGTTCTACTTCGAACATACATCACGTCTTCATGAATTCTCTGCTTATTTTAGAATCTCCATCTATTATCTGAGAGCCAAAAAGATGTTTAATATCATGTCATTTTTAATACATACACACAGTAACACAACCTGATCATTTATCTGTGTTTAGGCAGGTCAAGAATGTACCTGAAGTAATGACAACTACTGAACCAAAATGATCTTAAAGGTCATCTTTAATTGAATAATCTGTGCTACAATTTCACGGGCATAGTTGTTTCAAAATAGTTATTACATAGATGTAATAACACACACACACACACACACACACACACACACACACACACACACACACACACACACACACACACACACACACACATATATATTGGATATGTTATTTTGTTATATATTAGAAAAAGGTATTACTATTTTATTTAGTTGTAAGTTATATCAGGTTTTTTTAAATTAACTGCTTGCAAGTAGTATTTCTAATAGTTCCTCTGTTGAGCAGTTTCTGGACTCGAAGAGAGAAATGAAATATTTTGACAAATATGGCAAAAATATTGCAAGTTCACTTCAGTTCCAAAACTGATGGAATTTGCATGAATTGTTTTGCAGAATTTGAGCGCAGTGAGAAACTGAATTGAATTTGTTACATAATTTAAAAACATAACTTCTCTCTGCGCCCCCAGAACTACTTATTATGCATCATCATCTTAATAATTTAGAGGATTGTTTGATTTATTGAAATCGCCCTGGAACATCATGATGTGATGTTTCTGTGCTTCACACAGAATTGTTTTTTTTTTTAGACTGTGTTAATTTCCAGCAGAAGCTTTGCACACCCTGTCCTAGTTCCTAGATATATTTTCTGCACTCATATTGTACCTGATTTACAACAAATATTGCCAGAGAGTATGTATTGTTGTCATAATTAGTTGAAATTTCATAAGCTACAGGATAACCATGTCTCAATGTGCTGAGTGTCAGTCTGCACACAGAGAATTGTCAAAATAACACAAAAATAAACAGACTGTGGGAGTGTTTCTGATTTTAAATAATATTTTTGAGATGCTGTAGTTTTACAACCTATTTAATTCACAATATGCTCCTGTTGATCATAACTACATGGAAAAGATCTTGGAAGAGGAATTTTAATTTTAGTTAAAGTTGGAAAAGTGTTTTTTTTGGGGGGGGGTATAAACAGTGTTAGTACATAAAAACATGTAATTCATGCAGTAATTTTGTTGAGCTGTTTGAGTGAAACATCATGATGTGCCTGTTAGAAAGAGGACATATAAATAAAAATTACTGGATTTATTGAACAGTAAATCTCCAAGTAAAACTGGATAAATTAAACTTTAATACATCATATCAATGCATTGTTGTTGTAATTTTCTTTTTACATTTCCTGTTTTTATTTACTTTACTCTTAAAGGTGGATGCCAATAGTGTATTGAAGAAGAGGATGAACTCTGGTCCGGTTTTCGATCGCCCTGCAAAAACTTTTCCAAACCCCCCTGTCAATGCCCAGGCGTTCCTCCAGCAAGGCTCCGCAGTTCCGGCCAACAACGTCCTGACAGGCACGAGCATCATTGACAAATACTCACGCATCCTTTTCCCCCTTTCGTTTGGCGCCTTTAACCTGGTCTACTGGATCGTTTATCTCACCAAGGACACCATGGAGATGTCAAGGTAAATAGATGGCATGGCTGTCAAAAATAATTTTGTTTTGCTCGGAGCACAAGATGGAAATTATTTCCCCAGAAAATGAGTGAAGGTGGAATTATTTTGGTATAATTTCTGCATTAGTTTATTGAATTGCTCTTATCCAGTTCTTAGTATGGCTCCAGTACTTAGGAAGGTGTAAATATGCCTTAATTATTACATTTTGTTGTATTTCAACCACTACATTCAATGTGATTTACAGGGATTTTTTGTGATAAAACAATATGAAAGTACTCTAGACATATCAAGTTAAGAGAAAATAATGCATCTATTTCACTTTGTTTTTGTACAAGAGAAAAAAAAACTGTCATCTTTTACTGCATGCAAAGCTCCAAGTCTTTTGGGTTATGGCTTGTTCTGAAATTTCTGCCTCTTCTTCTCCAAATTAACTGAGATTTCACTGAGGGCATCTATGAACATCAGTTTTCAGGTTTTGCTACAGATTCCTAATTGAATTTACTTTGGATTTTTTTGGCCAAAAAGACAAAATTGGACAAATAGCATAGCTACGTTTTGATGTAACCTAACTTGTGGAGGAATGGTTAGAGTTTAGTCCTGCTGGAAGCTAAACCTCTGCTCCAGTTTTAATTCTTTTGTAGTTTCTAACATATTTATTCTGGGTTTCTTGTGTTAAGTTCCATCAATTTCCTGAGGTGAGCTTCACCCTCCCTGCTGAAGAAAATAATCCCCACACCATCATGCTGTCACCTCCATGTTTTAATGAAGGGGTTGGTGTTTAGGGTGATGCGATGTGTTACACATGAGAGCCAAAAAGTTATATTCTAGTCTCATTTCACCACCTTCTTTCACATGTATATTCTGTCTTCCAGTCTCTTAGTGTTTCTCTTGTGTTTAAGTTTTTTCACCATCCATCACACGTCTGCAGATGTCCTGCTGACCAAATCATTAACAAGACATATTTGGACAATCACATCATGAAGACTTTCTTTTCTTTTGGTGACAAAACTAAGTTCCTGTTAAATAAATGTTTATTTCAGTCATTTGCTTTTAATTATATTGCATCAGTTAACACGAAATTTAAGTATCTGTTAGCTAAAGAAAAAAAAATTATAATTTGAAATAAATATAAGCAGTCAGACAATGTAAAGGATTTTAATTAGAGTGAACATGCAGCCAAGTCAATTATGGAAGGAGCCCAGGATGCCTCAGTGGTTGAGGTAATGGGAACAGAAGAAGAAACAACAGAGCATAATACAAATATCCTTTATTGCCCCACAGTGGGTAGATGTATGTGCAACAGCAGCAGCAAGCAAGTTCACCTCGCTGCAGCAAACAGAAAGGGGCGGGACGGACCACTGTCAGCCTCATACCTTATTTGGAAATGGGACCATTGCAATCCGGAAGTGAAGGGGGCGCTATTTCCTGTATTATCCGGAAATACAGATAATACAGGACTGATAAATAAAGACGATAAATAATCGTCTTTATTTATCAGTTTGACCCTCTGAGCTCATGAAGATGTTAAATGTTCCTTTAGGAACTAAGAACATCTATTAGAAGTTATTTATTGACAGTGCAATAATTATTCTTAACCAAACTAAATAATATTTACCTATAGCGAGCTGTGGTAAATGTGTGTTTTGTCTATTCACAATTTGTTGATAATGTGATTCTATGAATATGATTTTTCGTTAATAAATAGTTTTATCTAATTTTTTTCCTATATATAAGACTCTACCATAAATGGTATCTCAGAATAACATACATGGCACCATGAAAAAAAAGGGATTTTTTTTTTTGCTTGTATTTGTTTAACAACCTGGGTTGTTATTGCTAATTTGTTTGTTATTGACTTTTGCTTAATAAAATTTCTTACGTATATATTGCAAATGTTATTTTTTTTTATAGTTGATCATGTTGTTTTTCATGTCTATTTCTTTTCTTCCTCCTATAATTGATGGAGATATATATATTATTCATAGTGTATAAAAGTATTGTTTGTCATTTATTTAGCTCTACATCCTTAAAAAAGTGAAAATAATATGGTGTTTTATCAGATAATTTATCTTTAATGGTGCCAGGAATGTAGTAATATTAGTTGTGTTACCACCGCCAGGCTACTAGAGGCAGTAATAGGCTCGAACATATGGGACTAAGGAGCAGATTTAGAAGAACACCGAAAACTACAGAATTTGTTAAAAATTGTGAGCTGCGCTTAAGTAAATAAAATTTTGAAGTTCAAATACATGCTGAGAGTGAAACTCCTTCCTAAAGGTGAAGATATGTCACAGATTTTAAAAGAAAATAAAAACGGGAGCGCGCGGATAATACAGGAAATAGCGCCCCCTTCACTTCCGGAGTGCAATGGTCCCATTTCCAAATAAGGTATGAGGCTGACAGTGGTCCGTCCCGCCCCTTCCTGTTTGCTGCAGCGAGGACTTTCTCGCAGCAAGATGACAGTGAATCAAAGCATGTAGGTTCACACCAATATATAACAACAGAATAAAGAAGAATATAAATGACAACAAAAACTGTTTAACACCAGATATGTGTAGAAACCAGCAGAAACATTTTCAGAATGAGTAAAACTGTGCAAAACAGTTTGATGGGGAGAACAAAGTGAGACGGAGGAACAAAACAATAAGCAGCATAATGGATCAACTTTAAACAGAATGGATCATCATCTTAAATCAGATTTTAATGTTCTTAAGTAGTTTCTACTGAAGGACAAATTAAAAGAATAAACAAATAAGTTCAAGATATGGATATTTACACCAATAAACACTTAAATATGTTAAATGATTTCAAACTGAAATAAAAACACATTTTTAATACATCATACATTAATTATATGTGACAGTAATTCATTAAAATATCAGTTGAATTAGAAGTATTTGAGCATTTAATAAATTAATTATGAAATAATTAAAACTGTCATTGGCTCAGCAACAGATCCCAATATTTGATTAGTTACCCTTCACAGCAACTCAAGACTAATTGATCCCAGATTGACGCAGAGCCTGCTGACCCTTAGAGAGGCAGTAATCGTTTAGGAGGCCAATAAAGAATAAGTTTTTGCATGTGAAAACATAATCGATCTTATCAAATGCCTGGATCACCTTGGCCAGTTCCTTTCAATGATCCACTCCAACTTCCCCGTTATAATAGGATTCCTCAGATAATCTCTGCCTCAATACACAGTGGAGGAAACTTATTTTATCTGCTTCTATCTCTGATCTAATTTTTTCAGGCTTGATCCATAACTTATAACCACAGGTGGTGCAGGATTGAACAAAAACACGCTGGTAAATCAATATCTTCTTTTCATGGCTCAGCTCCCTTCACCACAACACACCAGAGCAGAGCCCACTTACTGCAGCTGAAGTAAACTCCGCTGCTTCAGGCACATACTGACCCCAGACATGGAGTCCTTCCCTTTTTGGACTTGGAGTTGTAGAATCTCATTGGATCCGTTCAGAGTCAGCAGCTTGAGGGGCCAACAGAATCATACCATGTGCAAAAAGCAAAGATGCAACTGTGAGTCCTGAGTTTCTCAACCCAGTCACCCATTTCTTCATTAGTAGGACATGAACAGCACAAACAAGATCAGTGATTAAAGGCAGCCTTGGTGGAGCTGCTTTAGTTAAAACAGGATAATAACTCTGCCTCTGCTCTGTTGAACCATTTCATATCACAGTTTATATGATGTATGGTTACCACGGAAAACATAATCCAATCTGAGCCTCAGAATTGCCTGCTGGTGATCTAAACAACTTGTAAAGGCTGAGAAAAAAATAGTTCTTAAATGTTTTCACAAGTGCTCTCTTTGAAATACAGGTTTCCATGTGTAACCAACAGATACTGTTCCTAGCATCTGTTCCTAAATATAATGGGTTTTATTTAGGTGTTTTAATGGCAACAAAAGATGGATGTTACAATCTTACATCATCTCTAGAAATCCTTCTTAGTTTGACACTTTGACAAGATGCTGAGCGGTAGACTAGTTAAAGGATGAAGTTCAGTTTATGAACTCTTGAGTGTTTGTGTATGTGTGCATACATAATTTTGTTTGACTTGCTTCAACTTCGTAATATGAACAGATGTGTACGTCTGGTTGTGCATCCTCACTCCCGACTCTGGGTGCTTCAGCTGTGTGGGTTTAAATCCTTTCATTCCCTGCTTTGCTCCTCCTCTAAAAAGGGAAAAGCCCTCAAGGCAAGAGCTGAGACAAGTCAGAGGACATGACAGTGTTGGCAGGCATCAGGATAGCTCTGTGTGGCTAACACTCTTAGGGATTCTTAAATGTTTCTAAAAATTGATAGGAATTGTAATCCTGAGAGACGTTTCAAACAGACTGGATGATTACAGTGATGACTTCTTTTTTTTGTCGTTGTGGAAATTGATAGCAGACATAAACTAGGAAATGAAAAAGAGCTTGAGCATATGAACAAAACACAAGAACATATAGGAAGAGAACCCTGTGTGTTGTTGTGTATTCTGATTTAGATTCCTATTTCATACATCTCTAACTCTTGACTGCTGTATTCGTTTTGTGTTTTGTTCAGTTCTGTTTGTGTTTGTTGCATCCATCCTGAATTTCCCTGATTTTGTTGAATTGTTTTTATGTTACTATCATTCTTCCTTTAATCTCCTGAGTTTTGTTGTTCATTTCGATTCTATCAAGATGGTTCCACGTTTTGTCTTCCTCATGTCTTCAAGCTCTTCAGTTTGGTTTTGTGAACAACTGCAAAACGGCAAAGGTTTGTTAGAGAATTACAGTGACCAAAGAGCATCATGGTGGACAAGCAACACACCAGGCAGGTCAAGGATGAAGTTGTGAAGTTTTAAGGAGGGTTAGGTTGTAAGGAGTATCCCTAGATTTCAGTATCTTCAAGAGCATTGTTCAGTTCATCATTCGGATAAGAATAAAATCTGGCACAACTGCAAAGCTACCAGGACATGGCTGCACATCTCATCTGGTATCTCCAGGGACATTTTTCAGTCCAAAGCCTGTACACATTTTGAGTAAAAAATGAGAAAACGGCACTGCATACAACAGAGCCCTGTCAAGCTATGTATGTTTAGCCTTTGTCATGGCATCCGCTCCCATCAAACACCCTGTCTAGATGACTGGGTACAGAAAAAAAGATTTTCCTTTTGTGTGTGTGTGTGCAGGTGGATTTCTGTGAGTATTTCTGAGGAGGATACAGGCACAAAAGTGTATAAATGTGCTATAGCAGCAGAGTCTACCGACTGCGGGCTATTTTAATGAATAGCACCATTCAGGGCGAGACATGAAGGAAACAAATTGGCTGGAAACGCTTCCTTCCATGAGGGGCCCCAGCTGGTTGGCTGACTGTTTGCTAGCTGCCTGGCAGGCTGGCTGGAGTGCGGTAACCACTGACGATGAGCCTTACTCTTCTTTATTGGCCATCATAGTGCTAGGATTGAAAAACAACTTCACCATTGTTGCTCATAAATCAAAATCCCTAAATGCTGTTTCCAACTCAATTCCTATTTTTGACTGCGGGGCCATTGCCATAACTTTGGTGTAATAATCACTCGATTACAGGCCACTCAGACGGAGGGCAAAGAAGAATGATAGAAGTAGTGACCCTCTATCTATATTGTTTCTCTTTGGGGCCTTGTGGGAATTGCTACCACTGCTGTCACCTAGTTTGTCTCTTCTTCTTGCATTCATGCATTTTTTTCTCACCTACCTGTGTTTACATGTTTTCCTGTGAGTCCATCACGCCAGAGACATTTTTCTAAGGCACAGAATTTCTGTCTTCCTTTGATCACTTAAAAATACTGTCTGTTTCAGAAAGTCTTTGCACTAAATTGCTGTCTCTATATCTTACTTAATATTATTCTTTCAAACACAGCCTTTCTACCTGTCACTCCCCCACCTTCACACCTCTCTTTTCTATCACAAAGCACCGTCTGTGTTCTGCCTCCCTTCTTGATGAAACCAGGCAGCCTAAGCAGCCAGAGCAGAGTGATCCACCCTCCACCCCCAACATCCAATATTCTCTATTCACCGTCCAGCAAATACAAACATCATTTATGTGGGACTGTGTGTTTATTTGTGAGGTTTTTTTATCCAGTTCTATAAAACATCTTAGTGAGTGAAAATAACTAACATATCAGGACAGCAAAATCAAGCAATAACTGCAATAACAGAGACATATCACAAAAAGCTTTATTATACCAACAATTAATCTGACATGTTTGTGCATTTGCAATGTTCTTCTCACATCTGAACAATATAATGACATTTTTTGCAATACCCATAATTATCACATAACAACCAAAAACCTTATTATTATACTTATAATTATAAGTAATTTATTGCATGATCACTTATTGTTCAAACATCAAATATGTCAGAAGTATTTCACATTCAGAAACACCATAAATGACTGTATTTATTCATTATCCAAAAAGCTTCTGTTTGTCAGAAGAGTCATCATACCAAGTTAAGTTATTCGGGGTCATTTTGAACCAATTTTATCTTTGCTTAACTTTGTATAGGTCCAGATATTTAAGTAAATTAAGTAAATCACACAAACGTTTTCCTTTTCACTTTGATTCTACATCTCTTTTACTGTCAGCATGTTTTCTATGCAAACGTCTTTTCAGTGGGTGAAACATGGATAATTTAGACTATTTTAATCCTCTCTTTTACAACAAGGTTAAACTTCGTACATACCAAACATCATTTTTAAAGATTTTATGTAGATTTGCTTGGATATGCAGAAATATGTCCATGTTTGGGGATCTGTATGAGTTTTGTATGCAAGTGTAATTATTAATTTTATTTAGTTCCAGGATTGTTGTATGATCTTAAATGAGAAATTTCCATTTTATGTATTTTTAACAAACAATATTTATATTTATCATGCTACCATTTTCCACCTAGTTATCCTACTTGGCTTGCAGAAGTTCAAAATGTTTTGATCTGAGTCACTGAATGCAATCATGATGCTTGGCTACTACAAACATCATCAGTTGGCCTCACACGCCAACATTAAAGTTTGAACACCTGGCCAACATTTTTGCAATATGAAAAACAATCTATTTACAGTGAAAACAGGCTCTTCTTCCTTCCAAGCTGTTAGTGTAAAGAAGCATCAATTTCATATGTTTTATTCCTTTGCCTCTTTAATATTTTAACATAATGTAATGCTCTTAAAATCCACACAGTGAGTTTTTAAAGTAAACACTTAAGAAGTTAGAGAAGGCTGAGATAAGATAGTTTGTCGAGTGTGGAGCTTTGCTTTCTTTCCTTTGTTCTAAGCAACAAACTTTTCTGTAGTACATTTTCAGAAGCTCTGCAAATCAATGCAGTATTCCTGCGACTCGGGTTCTTTGATTTTCATTCCAGCCCTCAGAAAGCTCCGCTTGAGGTTTATATCAACCAATGCTTGAGTCTGGATATTTCTCAGACTCAAATAAATAATATAATGAGCAAAACAAATCAGTTGAAAAACTTATGGGTAGTTTGATTATCGAGATATTCTATTCTGGATTTATAAATCTGAATACATTTGCATATACTTGTTTGTACTTGAGTAACCTTTTTACCAAATACTTTTTTTACTCAAGTAACTCCTTGGATGACTGCTTTATAAATTTATTTCTGGATACTCGACCCAAATCTGAGCCTATATCCATTCTGTGGGTGAAAACCTCTGAAGTTGATGAATATTTAAAAACAACTCTCTCATTATTCAGCCATTTAGCAAATATAAATAATTTGATCCTAACTGACATAAAAGATGAAGGTTTGATCTGATTACATGCCAGAGTGAGAAAACAATGTTCTGTCTTCTGATGTGTTGTATGTAAATGTCTGGTTTCAACTGAAGCTGTATCTGAACTAAAATCGTGACATTATGTACCTGTAATGAAGAGCTAATAATGGGTCTAGAAAGCAAATTATCAACCCAGTGTTACATTAAAATTGCTTATTCACTAACTGTATTACAATACATATGTTTTTTCAAATCCCCCACCAGAACCCCCTTCCTTCTTTTGCAACCAAAGCTATGCAGAAAGCTGTCAGTATTTCTGTTTTTGCCACTGGCCATGTGGGCTCTCAGCTGAAAATGTCTCTCAGTGCTGTCAAAAGTGTCTCCAGCTTTAACACGTCAGGTTGAGGAGGTGGATGTGTGAAATACCTGGCTGAGGTTCCCCCATGAGTTTCAGACAGTCTACGTGGACAACACTGAAAAAGAAGAAGAAGAAGTTAGAAACTGAAAAAGATCAGATTTCAAATTCAGACTTAAAATGTGAGCAAGCCTTCGCCTGCAAGAGCGAGCCAGAAAAAGCTGTTACATCAGACCCATGTGCATTTGTTCCTGTGTACAGGCAGATGTGGATGGATATAAAATGGAGTAGGTGTGCATGTGTAGGAGTATTTATGCATAAAGCAATATGTTTAAATGTGATGAAATTTGAAATTTATCTACCCTCTGAATACATGCAGATTGACATTTTTTCAACTGATTCAACCTTGCTTCCTCTTCTTTTTGTCTTGCAGGGATGCTGTCTAAGATTATGTCTTCCTGGAGAATAGAAACACCTGAACAATCAACGCACACGCACGCACACATACCAATGTTCTGTTCCTTCACACATTAAAATAGGTAACAGACGCTTGCCAAGCACTCTCTTATGCAGCCTCAGTGCATTCTATTTCCTTTTAAGTTCTCCCATGGAACATAAGTCTTTTGAGAACAGATGTACCAATTCCAATTGCCAACTTGACCATGGAGCTCAAAGCCATGTGGGGCCACAAGTACTGGATCCATTTCAAACAACAGCTACTCTCACTTTTCTTTTTTTCATTTCATTTGTCTCATGTTAAGATGAGAATAAATTGTTATATGTTAAAACAATTTTAATGTGCACATCTGTCTTGTATGCTTTGCCAAAGTTGATGGGACAAGAAATAAGATTAAATAAATTTCACTGAAGAAGCATAAACCAACCACAAAGGGTTTCTCTGTTGGATGTATTCGTTTACTTTTTTATGTAAAATATCCATGCACTTGTTTATAT